>JAXQQM020092143.1:0-38765 GCA_034641835.2 Pinus albicaulis | reverse complement strand
AAAAGAATACATGGAAGGCTTGATGACAAGCTTAAAACCAGAAATGATTCCTAATGGCGGAAATATAGGAGAAGAACCTCCCGATGAGAACAAAATAAATGTTAATCATGATTTCATAAACTCGAATGTTGGCGGGAAGAACCACCATATTCCAAAAATGGATATGAGGAAGTTTGATGGAAAGGATCCTGTAACATGGATACTACAGATGGAGCAATACTTTGATCTCCATAACGTGCAAAACACACAAAAGGTACGCATTGCAACTTTACATTTAGAACAAAATACATTTGTATGGTATCGATGGCTTTGTTCCCGTAAAAAATTGTCACTTGGTCAATTTTTACGGAGGAAATGATAGCACATTATGAGGATACAAAGAGCAACACCTTCTTTACCCAATTGATAAATCTCAAACAAAAGGGCTTAGTGGGGCAGCACATTGAGGACTTCCAAAAATTGAATATAAGGGTAACTGATCTTACAGAGGAACACAGGATTGATCTCTTCCTAGGCACTTTAAAGGATAACATCCAACATGAAGTTCGCGCTTTGGAACCTGATTCATTGGAGAAGGCATTCAGGTTGGCAAGAAAAGTTGAATGTAAAATTATGGCGACAAGGAAGCCTACCACTCAATTCTATAAAGAAGGAAATGTTGTTACGCCTATATTTCCACAACCTACAAGGTTGACACCACAACAATTGGAAGAAAAAAGAGCAAAAGGGCTTTGCTACAGTTGTGATAGCAAATACACTAAAGGTCATAAGTGTGGTGAGAAGAAATTATTTTACATAGATTGTGAAGAGGAAGAAGAAAATGAACAAGAAGAGGATATACACTAGGAACCAACCCTAGAAGAGGAAGAAATGAATCCGACCATATCGTGTAATGCAATGGCAGGAATTACCACTCCTCAAACTCTCAAGATAGAAGGACAAATCAAGAAGAAAAAGGTAATAGTGTTGATTGATTCAGGTAGCACCCATAATTTTATTCATTGTAAGGTAGCCAAGGAATTAAATTGTTTCCCATACCCAGCACCAGAATGTCAAGTGATGGTTGCAAATGGAGGAACTATAAATTGCTCTGGGAAATGCCATAATATCAAGCTAACCATGGGGGAATATGTATCGACTAGTCCAATGCTTTCCATTCCTATGGGAGGTGCTGATGTTGTACTAGGAGTACAATGGTTACAATCTTTGGGGACGGTAGCTTTTAATTTTCAAGAACTTTTCTTGAAATTTTTTTCAGAAGGAAAGGAAGTCGAATTACGGGTATTGCGGGGAAACCAGGAAGGATAATAAGCTCTAATGTCATGACAAAGCTTATAAAGAAAGAACAGCGAGGCGTAATTGCACAATTATGCTCACTAGAAGTTCCAACATCAAAATCATCTATTTCTGCAGATCTCCAACAAGTCTTGGACAATCATTCCAAGGTGTTTCAAACTCCCAAAGGACTCCCACCTATTCGTGATCATGATCATGCTATTCATTTGATTCCAGGAAGTGTTCCTCCAAACATCAGGCCTTATAGATATCCTTACTTCCAAAAGAGCGAAATTGAACGTATGATTGTAGAAATGTTAGAGGCGGGTATAATTCAACCTAGTCAAAGTTCTTTCTATGCTCTTGTAGTATTGGTACACAAGAAGGATGGATCGTGGCGAATGTGTCCGGATTATAGGGAGCTTAATAAGCTCACCATTAAAGATAAATTTCCCATTCCTGTGATTGATGAATTATTGGATGAATTACATGGAGCAATTTATTTTACCAAGTTGGATCTTCGTTCAGGATATCATCAAATTAGAATGAAGACCGAAGATATTCCAAAAACAACATTTCGAACTCATGAGGGTCATTATGAATTTTTGGTCATGCCTTTTGGCCTTACCAATGCACCTTCTACATTTCAAGGGTCGATGAATTCCATTTTCAAACCCTTCCTTAGAAAATTTGTGCTAGTATTTTTTGATGATATACTAATCTACAGCAGGTCTTGGAAGGATCATGTTGAACATGTTGACAGAGTGCTCAAACTATTGCAGGAAAAACAATTATATGCAAAAAATTCCAAATGTTTCTTTGGAGTACAAGAGGTGGAATATCTGGGTCATATTGTATCTCACGAGGGTGTTAAAGTGGACCCTAACAAAATTAAAGCCATTAAGGAATGGAAAGTTCCCACAACCATAAAGCAGCTGCGAGGATTTCTCGGGTTAACAGGGTATTATCGCAAGTTTGTTAAGAATTATGGGAGAATAGCAGCACCTCTAACAACATTATTGAAGAAAGATGTATTTTCATGGACTCCTGAAGCAACTAAGGCCTTTGAACATCTTAAAGAGGCAATGTGCCTAGCACCGGTCTTAGCTACGCCAGACTTCACAAAAACCTTTATCGTGGAATGTGATGCCTCAGGAAATGGAATTGGTGTTGTTTTAATGCAGGAAGGAAGACCCATTGCTTTTGAAAGTCGTCCAATCAAAGGAAAGTATTTACCGAAACCTATTTATGAGAAGGAAATGTTAGCAATACTGCATGCACTAAAGAAATGGCGAACTTACCTAATGGGAAGACACTTCAAGGTAAAAATCGATCATGATAGTCTTAAACACTTTTTGGAACAAAGACTATCGTCAGAAGAGCAGCAAAAATGGGTCACAAAGATGTTGGGTTATGACTTTGAAATAATCTACAAAAAAGGAAAGTTTAATGTTGTTGCAGATGCACTCTCAAGAAAGAATGAAGAGGTGGAAGCATTGCTTTGTGCCATTTCTATTATCCAACCAGATTGGATAACTGAAGCAAGAGATGAAAGGAAGAAGGACAAAGATGTATGGACACTCATTCAAAAGTTGCAGCAAGATCCTAGTACATCTGATACATTTAGTTGGAAAAATGATTCCTTATGGTACAAAGATCACTTATATCTTTGTAAGAATTCCCAACTAAAACAAAAGATTCTTCTGTAATTGCACACTTCTCCTTTAGGAGGACACTCAGGATTTTTAAAAACTTACCACAGGGTGAAGAAAGAATTTTTTTGGGATGGCCTTAAATCTGATATTCGAAAGTTTGTGGAGGAATGTTTGGTTTGCCAGCAGAATAAAGTGGAAACAATTAAGACCCCGAGACTTCTACAACCTTTATCCATTCCAAGTCAACGTTGGGAGGAGATTTCAATGGATTTTATCACAGGTTTACCTAAGTCCTAAGGAAAGAGTGTCATCATGGTGGTAGTTGATAGACTTACCAAGTATGCACACTTTTGTGCATTATCTCATCCATTTAAAGCAAGTACAGTTGCTACTACATTTATGGACTTAATTCAAAAGCTACATGGAAGCCCAAGGGTTATTGTGAGCGACAGAGATCCCATTTTTACTGGAAATTTTTGGACGGAGTTATTTTCTTGTTTGGGTACTCAATTAACTCATAGCTCATCTTATCATCCTCAATCTGATGGTCAAACTCAGATAGTAAATAAATGTTTGGAAGGATATCTTCGTTGTTTTGTATCTGATAAACAAACACAATGGGTCAAGTGGTTACCTCTTGCTGAATGGTGGTATAACACTTCCTTCCATACCGCAGCAAAAATGACCCCATTTATGGCACTTTATGGATATCATCCACCATCCATCACATCATCTTTAAGAGAAAATTCAAAGGTTCAAGCAGTGGAAGATCACATCGAGCATCAACAAGAAGTTCTCCAACTCTTAAAGGATAACCCGAATTTGACACAAAATCGAATGAAACAACAGGCAGATCAACATCGCAGCGAGAGAAGTTTTGATGTAGGAGATTGGGTATTTTTACGGCTACAAACATACAAACAAATGTCCCTCAAGCAAGCTAAGAAGGATAATAAATTATCACCAAAGTACTATGGTCCTTACAAGGTGTTGCAAAAGATTGGTTCTATGGCATACAAATTGGAGCTTCCTGCTTCTTCGCGAGTACATCCAGTTTTCCATGTTTCATGTTTAAAGAAGGTTATAGGTGAAAATCTTCCAGTTCAAACAGTATTGCCAGAACTTGATGGGGAAGGGAAAATCATATTGGAACCTGAAGCAGTCATGGAAAAAAGAACTTGACAACTATGGAATCGATCAATTTCAGAGTATCTCATCAAGTGGAAGAACTTACCCACTGAAGATTCTACATGGGAGGATGAGAATTTTATACAGAAGCACCCAGAGCTACTCAAGTGTTGAGGACAACACTTTTTTGAAGGAGAGGGGCATGTTAGGTCCCTATATCATTAGTATAGCCCCTTATTATTGTTAGTGTAAACCCCTTATTGTTATTATTGTACCCTTGTAACCCCCATTTTGTTATTATTGTGCCCTTAAATTATTATTGTTAGGTCGGCTAGGATTACATTGTGACCCACTAGGATTACATTATGGCCCCATGGACTCCTATATATAGAAAGGAGGTTTTATGAATTGTATCATCCAAGAATTGTTCATTTATGTAATGTATTGGAGGTTGCCCCCTCGAAGTGGCTCATTTCTAAGGCGTTGATATCTCTTTTCTTCTCTTTTTGGAGCTGGTTACACAACAAAAAGAAGGAGTATCTATGATTGTTTGTTTAATTTATTCAAATGATTCTCTTTCAATATGTCCCCATTTGAAAACTGTATTCTTCTTGATCATGGTTTGTAAGGGTAAGACAATTTGTGAGAAGTCTAGGATGAACATTTTGACAAAATTAATTTTCCCAAGGAAGGATTGCATTGATTTCTTGTTATGTGGTAAGGGGATTTCTGAAATCACCTTAATTCTCTCTGGATCTATGCATATTCCCTCTTTGGAAAAAATAAAACATGTTACACCAATTTTTGGTCATCTAACCATTTACAATTAGATGGACCGAAGTACACCACGTAAGACCAATTTTACCACAGTAAAATTTCTTTCACTATAAGAAATAATTTAATAAACCTTATTTTATTAATGTATTTTGGTTCAAACAGGAAACCCCATGAAGAATAATTAAATAAATCATTATTTATTTTATTTTCCTCTAGGAATAATTAATTAAACCACAGTTTCAATAATATTCCTAGTCATATTTAACCCAATTATGAGAAATAATTAGATAAATCATTATTTTTCTTATTTTTCTCTAGGAATAATTAATTAAATCATTATTTAGTTATTATTCCTTGTTAAATTTGACTAAATCACCTAGAAATAATTAAACAAATCATTATTTGTTAAATTATTCCTTAACCCCATTCTTGAAATCATAAATAAATAAAATATCATTTTTGGGATTCAACTGTGTTAAATAAGTCATTCATCTATGACCATTTCCATGAGAGATAGTCGTAACTGACTAATTTCTCATGATTTTTGAATAGTCCACTTAGCAATCATTGCATTGGGTGAGTATATTCTTGAAATCATAAATAAATCAAATATAATTTTTGGGATTCAATTGCGTTAGTTAAGTCACTCATCTATGACCATTTCCATGAGATAGTCGTAACTGACTAATTTCTCATGATTTTTGAATATTCCACTTAGCACTCATTGCATTGGGTGATGCTCACAGGTGTGCAGAAGTGGGATTGAAACTAGTGAAATGAATTAGATATCATCAATCATCACTTCGGGGGCTTGCACCTGGTAACCAGGACTTCCCGGGAGGTCACCCATCCCAAAAATCCTCTGGCTCCAATGCACTTAATTGTGGGGTTTTTCCCCACAATCAAGCCCACTTAGCTTGTTACCTGTTAAGCAGGTAAATCCTCTCTGTGGATAGAGATGATCCCTCTAGCCCTAGAGTGGATCTAGAAACAAAGAGACATGCTAGAATGTAGGTTCCTAACTACAGAATGAAAGAGGACACGGTCAATTGACCTACCTGGAATCCAATGTTGTTGTTACAGTTGTAGTAGTGGTGACCTCTCGCTCCTGCCTTGTAAAATCACAATTCGTCTGCATTCATGCTCGGATAGCTGCACATAACACAGTGAACAAGCGAAACATACAACATAATAATTCCTTTCGTAATCACTAACCAGTCAAAGAGGGCTAAGCACATTGCATCAAATCAAACAACATAACACAAAATGGGAACCCAAACGCCAGTCATGTATATATTGATAGAAGGAAGAGGTACAACCAATGCTTTGATGTCACAGTCTCCTCCAACGGGGTTCAGCCGAAGCACATCTCAGTACTTGTCAATGGATTCGAACAAGGTGAGGGCATGGACTTAAGATCTTTCAACGAAGTTCCTCCTTGTTCAATCTCTTTCACAATTAAACTCAGCTATAGTATCAATTCTCCAAGTTCAACTATTCGTCTATTCAACTAGCTTATGCAAAGAGAGATAGCTTCTTTTTATATAGGAAAAGGAGGAGGGATCCCTACAAAGGTGGGAGGGAGGCCTATCCCTTAGGAGGTTTTCATGGGAGGTGGAAACCATAAACTAAAGGAGGGAGTCCATGGTTATTCAGTCCAACCACTCCCAATGACTCATCCTTGAAGTTGTTGAAGAGGAATCTCCACCTCTATTTTTAAAAAACAATCCATAAACAACTTGGTGTGGGTGTCTAACTAGCACAGAGTGCCAACTAGCGTGGGCATAGTGTTAATTTTCCCAATTGGCGTGGGGGTGTAACTAGCTACTCGCGCCAAGGAAAAAACAAGGGTTTTTACAGCTCTGCTCAGGGAATTGTCAGTAGAAGGAATATTTCTCTCATGTAAAGGGATTAAATGACGGTCTTTGCAAGGCATGAAACTTATTATTAGTCACATAAATGACCCTCCAATGTGCGAGTTGAGGATTGCAGGGGAAGTGAAAAAATGTTGTGTAACAGATGCCCCCTAAAGCATGAGGTCCGAGGGAGAGGGAGGGGCGAAATTGTTTATGAGAATGCGTTCGAACCAAACACCATTGTTGGAAAGCCTGCAGTTACAAACACAAATGATATCTTTGGTACATGAATATGTGGCATGGGTGCAGCCATCCATAATAGAGTACATAAAAACTGAGATCCAAGGTATGGACGCAGCCATCCGGCAGGAAGGATCAACAGATAGACTCAGGTATGGTCGCAGCCATCCGATCAAAAGAGTCATGAAATAAGTCATGATAATCCACAAAAATATGTAGCCTAGATTTTATCAGACAAAACCCAAGGTCTTACGCTCCATCTCAACCTGAACACGTAAAATTTCAAGCAAGCAAATATATGAGCTGAAGTCGAACATGAAGGAAAATTTTATGATTACCAGCCAATGATGAAAGTCATTAACGGATGCAAGAGAAACCACCAATAATGACGATGGCCCTCAAGGTAGAAAAGGTACAATATACAAAATGTTAACAGTGATCTAATGTCGAACACTTGCAAAATAAATTAATCGAAGGCTAATGATGTGAACCTTGCATTGAATGCGAAAAACTTGCCATTGAGGCATGTAGGCTCCAAGGTACCAGAAGGGAGTCTCTTGATCAAATTCCTAGATAATGAGTTGAAGTCGACAGGAAGTGACCTGGTCAAAGGATGGCCATAATGTTTCCCAGATCATCAAAATGAGACAGAGTAGCATGATGAAAGTGAATCAGGACAAACAGGGAATCAGAGGAAGGTTGACAATGTTGATTAGTGATTGTCATTGATGTCAACCCAAGAAACACTAAGGGATAAACCAATATTGCATGGGAATTTTCACCTACCAAATTAATACATTTTGGTTCAATAATTCTTTTGATGGTTTCTACTTGTCAAGATGTTTCCGTTGATATATGGCACACCATGTAATTCTTCACGGTTTGAGAGATATTCATGTTTGAAGTTTGTACCCCCAGTTAGTGGGCTAAAACCACATGGGGTTGGGGCATGGTTCATTGAAAGGTCATAATTAATATTTTTTAAGCTCCTAAAATCCCTCCCATGTTCACTTGTTGAAGCCCTTCTCAACCTAAGCATTTATATAGATTTTGATCCTCATTTCCTCCTTATGTAAGGGATTTCGCCATCTGAAACAGGTCATCATGGAATTTGTGCTCTAAATTTTTTTTCTATGAAGGTTCAGAAGCTGAAATTTTTATGAGGTGAAGCCAAAATCCTAAGGAAGTAGCTGTAAAAATTTCAGATCAAGGTGCGCAATATTTTTGGAGATATGATCTGTGTAAATCAGGGTTTTTGCAGGCTCTTGAAATTCATCTCAAAGAAGTGACCTTGGTGAATTCTTCATAAATCTCTCTCTGAGTATTAGATTGGAATTACGTAAAATGTGGTAGATAGTGCAGAGTCTTTATTTTTAGCTCTATCAATTTTACAGCCAAATGAAGAAACAATGACATGTGGCACACTGTACAAGTGCGCTCTGCTGAAATAGTCCATAATTAGGGCATTGTGAGAGATTGGGTATAACTCTCTCTTGAAGAATCCAAATTGGGTCAGATCTGTGGAATTGGAAAGAAGACTTAGAGGACTACTACAATACCAAAAATCAGATATTGAGGATCTGAAATAACAGAGATACACCAGATTCAATATTGAGCTCCTAAAAAGCAAGAAAAAACTAGATCATGTATTGTCAAGGGTTGCAAAGGACCAGACTTTCTATGCAGCAAAGCAAAGAAAGGTGCGACAGAGGCTAGCATGAAAAGAGCATAAACCAAGGTGCATAACAGCAGCAAGAAGTTCATCATATGAAGTCTTCAAGTGGGAAGCACTGCATACAATCATTGTAAAGGTATCATTGTACTTAGTCATTGTAAATACATTATTGTACAAATTGTGCTAGTGTCTATTTGACAAGGGTTGAAGAGGAAGTGTTGGGAGGTCTAGGATCATCATTAGGTGGTTATGTCAAAGTTGGGGTTATGTTCTAGTATATCTTCTTCTTCTGCATCATTCTATATCATTGTAAAGTGGACCATTTTCCCTGGTACGAGAGTCCATTCTTCTTTTATTCTTCTATAGGGTGGTAGGGTGGTGCTAGGGTGATTTGTAGCTCATTGGGTGTTGGGGCATCTATTTAGTTGACTACTGAAGAAACTTGGGCTTTTGAGCGTCCATCCAGTGGGAGCTGGAGAAGAATTCTTTTCTAGATTCTAGGAAGTTGGAGCTTTATTTTCAATTGGAGTTGAATATTAAAGAATTATTAGAAAAGCATTAGGTGGTTTTTCTCCCGGAGTGGGTTTACACCTTACAAACTATGTGCATTTGTGTTCCTCTTGTTTCTGCTATCATTTTACAAACACTAATAATAATTGAAGATTAACTAATGCTATAATTGAAAGGAATACTGATTCACCCCCCCTCAGTATTTCCAACAATTGGTATGAGAGCTTGGTTCCTTCAATAGCAGTTTAACAGCTGGAAGGAGGTCATGGAGCATACCAAGAATGGTGCAGCTCTATTCAATGAAAATAATTATGCACTCTGGAAAAGAAGAATGGAGGTCTATCTCTTGGTGAAATGTTACGAAGTATGGGACACTGTTCAAAATGGATTTACATCAACTACGGATGAACAAGGTAAGAAGAATTTGGTAAATGATGCAAAAGCAAAGAATATTATTATCAGTGGATTTATTGAATCTAATTATCATAAGGTTTTGGGTTGTAAAACTGCCAAAAATTTATGGGACAAGCTTGAGAGTATATATGCAGGTGACTCAAATGTCAAAGAAGCAAAGCTTCAAATCTATAGAGAAAAATTTGAGCAACTCAGAATGAAAGAAGATTGCAACATTGCTGCATACCTCCAATATGTTGATGAAATAGCCAATACTCTAGAAGGATTGGGAGAGCCAGTTGACGAGAAGACTATTATACGAAATATTCTTAGAACGTTACCAGGGAGATTCAACCCAAAGGTATCGGTCTTAGAATACAGTGCAAATCTGGAAAAACTCAGCAAAGAGGAATTACATGGAGTTCTCATAGCATATGAAATGAGGCTTGATGAAGAAGAGGGTACTTCACATCTAGAAATTGCGTTCATTGCATCTAAGAAAACCAATACGGATAAACAACCTTCAATTGAAAATACATGCACCTGCAAGTGTGAAGAAAAGGGAGATGATGAAGAAGGTCTTTCAGATGAAGAATATGCTTACTTCACGAGAAAAATAAAAATTGGTAAGGGATAGTTCAAAGGTAAACTTCCATTGATATGTTTCAGCTGTAATGAGGTTGGGCATTTTGCAGTAAAATGTCCAAACAGAAGTAATGGCAACTCAAAAGGAAAGAAAGCATTTAAGAAATTCAATAAGCAAGGATCCAAAAGGAACTTTCTCTCTAAAGAAGATAGCTCATCATCCGATGAAGACAATGAAAATGAAGAAGAAGTCAATGAGAGAGTATTGTTTATGGCCAAGCACAATAAACCCAAGCACAATAAAAAATAGGTATCAAACAACGAAGAAGAAGGATGGGTCATAGAAGAATTTTATGAGGAAGCAATCAAGCTTATAAAAGATCTCAAGGCGGAGAATATCCATTCCAATACTCTTGAAGAACAAGTTCAAGGTCTCAAAATTGATGTTGAAGAACAAAAATGCATTGAAGCGTCACTTCAAAAGAAGTTGGAAGAAATCAACCAAGAAATGGAAGAATTAGAAGCTGAAGTAGTCTCGCTGTGTGAGGAAGTGAAGAAAGGAAAAACTATCCAAAAATATGCCAACAGCTCACGGGCATTGGAAGAACTCATCAATAATCAATGATATTACAATGATAGAACTGGCATCGGTTACAAAGAAGAAGAAGCAGGACCTTCTACAACAAAATATAATGAACCTATGAGATTTGACATGCATGTAGACTTCACTGGACAAGATTCACAAGAACAGCCTTGGAAGATGATTCCTTGACGAAGATTTTCATCCAGGTACCAAAATATTTTTCATGGCTATTGTTATTCATGTGGAAAATTTGGTCATAAAGCTATAGAATGTCACACGTACCCTAGGAACCAATACAATTCAAAGAGATTCTTCAAATATCAATAGATTTGAACATTTAAGAAATAATATGGAATGTTACAAATGTCAGAACTTTGGACACATAGCTAGAGACTGCAGACTTGAAAATGCTCTAGAAGAATCTTTGAAGCCACAGAATGAATGAAAATGGAAGAAGAAGAAGACTGATAATTGTGTTGTCGCTCTCAAGGCTCAAAAAAATAAATATGTGTGGTATGTTGACTGCGGTTGCTCAACGCATATGACTGGAGATAGAAGGAAATTTGTATCTCTGAAAGAGAAGAAGGATGGAACCATATGTTTTGGAAATGATGGATATTCAAATGTTATAGGATCAGGTATAGTCACTCTCAGAAGCAAATATGTCATAGCCAAGAATTTTCTATTGGTCAAAAACATGAATCACAATCTGCTTAGTGTTGGACAAATGTGTGATCAAGGACACACAATGCTATTCAACTCCACAAAATGTGAAATCAGGAAAGGCAGGTATGGTAAAATTGTAGCTACATCAGGTCAAGTTCCAAATGACATATATGTTCTGGATGAAGCAACTAAAGCATGCTTACTAGCTAAAGAAGATGAAAGCTGGTTATGGCACAAACGAATGAGTCACATAAACTTTGACAATCTTGTCAGGATAAGAAAAAAGGAAGCAGTACGAGAAATGCCGAAAATCTCAAAACCTTCCAACACATTATGTGAGGCATGTCGGCATGGCAAGCAGACAAAATTCCAATTTAAAACAAAAGAACACTTTGCATCACATCCATTGGAATTGATACATACTGATCTATGTGGTCCTGTGAGAACAAAAGGCTTAGATGGAGAATTATATTTCATGTTAATGATAGATGACTATACCGGGATGACGTTAATGATAGATGACTATACCAGGATGACAACCATCAGTTTCCTAAAGAAAAAATCTGAAGCATTTGAGTGCTTTAAGATCTATAAGGATTTGGTTCAAAATGAAACTGATTTGAAAATAAAGTGTTTAAGATCAGATAATGGTGCAGAATTCACTTCCAAATTATTTCAACAATACTGTGACGAAAATGGAATAAAAAGGCAATTTTCAATAGCACGAACACCTCAACAAAATGGAGTTGCTGAAAGAAAGAATAGAACCATACAGGAAATGGGTAGAACAATGTTGAAGGACTCAAAATTGGATGAAAATTATGGGTTCAAGCAATTGATACGATAGTCTTCATTATCAACCGAAGTCTTCTCAAAAATAATTCCAACAAGACTCCATATGAATTATGGAAAGGAAAACCAACTAATGTAAAATATTTCAGATTCTTCGGAAGCAAATGTTATATCAAAAGAGAAGATCAAAATTTGGGTAAGTTTGAATCACGTGTTGATGAAGGTATCTTTGTTGGTTACTCACGCAAAAGAAAGGCCTATAAATGCTATAATCTAAGACAAAAAAAGATAGTGGAGAGCATAAATGTTACATTTGAGGAAGATGGTGTTCTAGCAAGTAATGATGAGGATCTAGAATCTTTGAAACTTGAGATAGAGGCTGAAAAAGACACAGATAAAATTGTAGAATAAGAAGCAACTATCAACGAGGAAGAAGTAAACAATGATCATCAAGATATACCAGAACAACAACAAGAAGCTCCTCCAAGGAGAACAAAAGAGTGGATTCAAAAGAACCATCCATCAAATCAAATCATTGGTGACATAAATGAAGGTCGATCGCTTCGTTCATCACGAGAAGCTCACGTTACTTTTCTAGAAACCTTTAAGCCTAGTATTTTCGAGGAAGCTAGCCAGAATGAACATTGGGTAGCAGCTATGAATGAAGAATTGGATCAAATTGAGAAGAATAACACTGGGAATTAGTTCCACGACCAAAATATAAAAATGTCAATGGGACTAAATGGGTGTTCAAGAACAAATTGAATGAAGATGGGTAGGTTACCAGAAACAAAGCAAGATTGGTTTGCCAAGGATATGCACAAGTGGAAGGAATTGATTTCGACAAAACATTTGCACCAGTTGCTAGAATGGAATCCATCCGAATGTTTCTTGCCTATGCATGTTCAAGAAAAATCAAAGTCTACCAAATGGATGTTAAGTCAGTATTTCTGAATGGAGAATTAGAAGAAGAAGTTTACATCGAACAACCTGAAGGTTTTCTACTATCACAAAAAGAAGACTATGTCTGCAGGTTAAATAAGGCTCTATATGGTCTCAAGCAGGCTCCCAGAGCATGGTATGCTCGTCTTGATGGATATCTACATCAAAAAGGGTTCAAGAAAGGTACTATTGATAGCAATATTTATGTACAAATAGATAGAGATAATTTAACAATCATTGAGGTATATGTGGATGATATAATATTTGGTAGCAATGATGATCGACTAAGTAAGAAATTTTCTACAAAGATGCAAAGTGAGTTCGAGATGTCTTTACTTGGTGAGATGAAATACTTCTTAGGGCTTCAAATATCTCAGCAAGATAAAGGAATATTTATATGTCAAGCCAAGTACATCAAGGAAATACTCAAGAAATTCAAAATGGAAGATTGCAAACCTGTCCTTACTCTGATGGTAACAGGTTGCAAATTGAGCATAGACGACTCATCTAAGTATGTGGATCAGAGGTTGTATAGATATATGATTGGTAGTCTTCTATATGTAACAACCTCTCAGCCAGATGTTATGCAAGCAGTTGGACAAGTAGCAAGATTCCGAGCAGCACCAAAAGAATCACATGTTATTGCCATCAAAATAATTCTTCGATATCTAAAGGGAACATAAGAATATGGCTTGTGGTATCCCAAGGGTAACAATCTAATTATTCAAGCCTTTATAAATGTAGATTGGGCAAGAATCGTTGATGATCATAAGACTACTAGTGGAGCATCATTCTATCTAGGTGGTTGTCTCGTATCATGGTTGAGTAAAAAGAAAACTTCAATCTCGTTATCTACAGCGGACGCATAATACATTGCAGCAGCATCACATTGTACTAAAGTCCTTTGGATGAAAAAAAATTTGCAAGATCTTCGAGTACAATTCAGTGAGCCTATTCCCATTTTCTGTGACAACGATAGTGCCATCAGCATCTCCAACAATCCTGTCATGCATTAAAAAACAAAACAAATTCCGATCAAATATCATTTTGTTAGATAACAAGTCGCTGAAAATAATATCAAACTTGAGTATGTTTGTACAAAAGAACAAATTGATGATATCTTCACTAAACATTTACCTCATGAAGCATTTGAATATCTTAGTCAAAAGCTTGGGATTCTCCCAAGTTCTCATTAGATTACAGGTCTACAGGACGGTTGTGTGTCAGCAAGAGTAGAAGTGTGTACAGGTCCGCAGGATGGTTGTGTTTCAGTGTGAGTTACTCTTTTCCATTGATGTCAAAGGGGGAGAGAATGTTGTAGGAAGAGGTGTCATGATTGCAGGGGGGGTACTTGTGTTGCCATCAATGCCAAAGGGGGATATTGTTGACTAGCGGTTGTCATTGATGTCAGCCCAAGCAGCACCACGGGCTAACCCAATATTTCATGGGAATTTTAACCTACCAAATTAATATATTCTAGGTAAATAATGCTTTTGATGATTTCTACTCATCGAGATGTTTCTGTTGATATATGGCATGCCATGTAATTCTTCACGGTTTGAGAGATATTCATGTTTGAAGTTTGTACCCCCAGTTAGTGGGCTAAAAACCCATGGGGTTGGGGGGTGGGTCATTGAAAAGTCATAATTAATATTTTTTAAGCTCCAAAAATCCCTCCCACATTCACTTGTTGAAGCCCCTCTCAACCTAAGAATTTATATAAATTGTGATCCTCATTTCCTCCTTATGCAAGGGATTTCGCCATCTGAAACAGGTCATCGTGGAATTTGCGCTCTAAATTTTTGTCTACGAAGGTTCAGAAGCTGAAAATTTTATGAGGTGAAGCCAAAATCCTGAGGAAACTGTTATAAAATTTTTAGATCAAGGTGCACAATATGTTTGGAGATATGATATGTGGAAGTCAGGGTTTTTGCAGGCTCTTGAAATTCATCTCAAAGAAGTGACCTTGGTAAATTCGTCATAACTCTCTCTCTGAGTATCAAATTGGAATTATGTAAAAAGTGGCAGATAGTGCATAATTTTTACTTTGTTTCTATCAATTTCAGAGCCAAATGAGGAAATAGTGACACGTGGCATGTTGTACAACTGCGCTCTGCTGAAACAGTCCATAATTAGGGCATTGTGAGAGATTGGGTATAACTCTCTCTTGAAGAATCCAAATTGGGTAAGAACTATGGCATTGGAAAGATGACTCAGATGACTACTACAGGACTAAAAATCAGATATTGAGGATCTGAAATAACAGAGATACACCAGATTCAATATCGAGCTCCTAGAAGGCAAGAAAAATCTAGATCATGTGTTGTCAAGGATTGCAAAGGACCAAAATTTCTACGGCAGCAAAGCAAAGCAAGGTGCAGTAGAGGGTAGCATGACAAGAGTAGCAACCAAGGTGCATAACAGCAGCAAGAAGTTCATCATATGAAGTCTTCAAGTGGGCAGCACTGCATACAATCATTGTAAAGGTATCAATTTACTTAGTCATTGTAAATACATTATTGTACAAATTGTAATAGTGTCTATCTGCAAAGGGTTGAAGAGGCTGTGTTGGGAGTTCTAGGATCATCATTAAGTGGTTGTGTCAAAGTTGGGGTTATGGTCTATTATATCTTCTTCTTCAGCATCATTCTATATCATTGTAAAGTGGACCATTTTCCTTGGTACGGGTGTCCATTCTTCTTTTATTCTTCTATAGGGTGATAGGGTGGTGCTAGGGTGAGTTGTAGCTCATTGGGTGTTAGGGCCTCCATTCAGTTGACTACTGAAGAAACTTGGGCATTGGAGTGTCCATCCATTGGGACCTGGAGAAGAACGCTTTTCTAGATTCTAGGAAGTTGGAGCTTTATTTTCAATTGGAGTTGAATATTAAAGAATTATTAGAAAAGCATTAGGTGGTTTTTGTCCGAGAGTTGGTTTCCACCTTAATAACTGTGTGCATTTGTGTTCCTCTTGTTTGCTGCTATCATTGTACAAACAGTGATAATAATTGAAGATTAATGAATTCTCTAATTGAAAGGAATACAGATTCACCCCCCCTCTCAGTATTTCCAACAGACAACTGCAAAGGAAAACTTCTCTTGAACATATCAACAACACGACACTGGATTTGGTAGTATTTGACATCAAGGGATATGAGGTCATGATGACATGGAAAAGAGAAAATGAGAGGTCAAAAGAGATTACCCAAACCCATGGAGGAAAAAATAACGAAATGAGATGTCCCCAACCCGACACAAAAGCAGACAAGTATCATGTACCCCAATTATTTATTAAAATGAGCTTGAAGGGGATAACATATGCTTGCAATGTAGGTTTTTCCTTCAGAAAAATCCAACCTAGTACATTTTATGAACCCTAGGAAGGAGGAACTCAAGTTACGTCATGGCGACGAAGTCCGATGTCATCAAGGTTTAACGAGTCTGAGAAGGGGATAATTTGGCATATTTTCATGTTTAGAGTGTCTGGAAAGAAGGCAGAAAAGAAAACTCCAACAATCCCTTTTCATAGGTAGTTTCACAGATCCAAAAAGGTAGAAAACTATGTCTGAGAGAACCTCTTAGTCACGCTAGGCTAAGGTATTATTTTTTTCATAAATAATCCATCCCAACCGAAAAAGTGGTAAACGTATACTGGGTAGATATCGTTTCACAACCATTTAACGAGTTCAAAATGACAAGAATCTCGCCAATCTTTTCAATTTTAGAGAGTTAGAAAGGAGCTGAAATGTAATGTCTCGTGTGCGGGTAGGGCCCATAGCCACATGTATGAGGTCTACGCAATGAGGGGTGTTGCACAAGGGCCCCTGCCCTCAGATGCTCCAGTGGGCCTAAAGACCCCAACCTTAACACCCTGGGATGCCACCCTCACTAACAGTCAGGGCTTTTGGTGTAGTAGTTGAGGCTTAGTGGTATCAGAGCCGAGGTCTCGAGGTCGTGACTCGCGGAGCGCAGTGGGCTGTAATGTCCCATGTGCGGGTAGGGCTCGCAGCCACGTGTACGGGGTCTACATAATGAGGGGTGTTGCACAAGGTCCCTCGCCCTCAAATTCTCCGGTGGGCCTTAAGACTCCACCCTTAACACCCTTGGATGCTACCCTCACTAACAGTCCGGGCTTTTGGTGTAGTAGTTGGGCCTTAGTGGTATTATCCCAAAAGGGATAATGTAGTAATACTTCACACTAACTTATAGCAAGATAAACAATAAATCTTAAGACAACATCAAAATTTACAGAGAATCTGAGCCATTTTATTATATTGGAGATGATTCACTTACACAAGTACAGAATATAGGTAGATCTAGCCAAAAAGATGAGCTAAGATCACCTTGAAAACATGTATGCAACAAGTACAGTGTAACTAGAGAGGCTCTGCAACAAATACTGCGCTGTCCCTTCAGCAGAATATAAACATATAATTGCAGGCTGAAAAGGGAAATATAGATCTACTCAAAATTGGAGCTCAGATGATGCTAAGATTCAAGATCTGGCCAATGTGATGGATTCCCAAGATAACCTAGAAATGATTTTCTAGATCTGCAGCTTTGGAAAATAACCTCCCTAGGATTTTATCCTTGATCTGCTGGGAAATACAGATCTGAATATAGGTCTAACAAATAGATGGCTGAAATATGATATCAGATTAGATCTATGTTTGAAGGGATGATCCCTTCTTCAGATCTATGAGCTAGAAGCTCTAGATCTAGCTTCTCAATCCTCCAATGATGATTGCAGCTACTGCAACACAAATGCCTCTAGAAACTCACTGTGAGGGAAAGAGAGGCCTTCTGCCTACTGAAAAATGCTACAATAAACTCCAAGCTGATGGTAATACTGATGGCAATGTGAGGGAATGATCCCTCACAGGATTGCTAGCTGAAATACTAGCAACTTCCTTCCTCCCTTTTGATCTGCAAGGTAGCCAATGTAATTCTTAAAGGAATTATTGCTATTGGGAGGTCAATAACTTTTGGCCTGATGCCAGATCTTCAATGTGGCTCTGGGAGTACTAATATATAAGCCCAAGTGATGGGAATAATCCCTCACCTTGTTCTCTAGCTGAAGTACTGAAGATAACTTCTACCTTCCAAACTGATCTTCAGAAATCTGCAGATTTCTGAATATGAATGTTCTACAGAAAGTAGAGAAGAGAGGTGGCACCAATTCTTGATGTAGAATGAAGAGAAATCATCTTTCCAGAGCTACTCAATAAAGAGGTGGGATTCCCACCCGAGAACACCCTGTGCTAAACAACACCTGCAAGCTCTACTAAACAACCCAAGAATGAAGTGGAATGTCACTTGAAAATTCTGGATCTAAAATATCATACATCAAATAATCCAAGATGCCTTTCACCTTTGCCTTTGTTTGAGCCTCCCTAAGCCTTGGCCCTAATCTCAACTGTGTAGTCTCATGTGGACAAGATCCTCCAAGTGGGACTACGCTGTTTGACCAAATCAACCAAACAGTCTAGGTGCAATGTACACCTCCTCCATCATGTGTGCTTCATTTGCACATGATCCTCCATCACTTGATCATGAATGCTCAATGATCCTTTGTTTGACATCTTCAAGATCTTAATTGAGTGAATAAATCCTCCATGATCTTTCTCATTAAATGAGACATGATCTCCAACCTCATTCACATTAGTAGTTTCTCAACTACCTCTTTTTGCAGATCCAGGCTAAATTAATCCACATTCACGCACACAAAGTGGATATTTTTTCCTATTGAGGATTGTGGGTCCCTCCACTCTTTTATTTACTTAATTCATTACGAAAATAAAGGACTATAATATTCCAAATATGATGTGAAAATTTGGGAATATTACAGGAAATATGACTCCAGTAGTGACTTTTTCGTGTTTTTACCAAGTCTGAAAAAGTATAAAATATAACTCGTTACTTCATCACTGTCACATGAAAACTTGTCGATGCACAAGAGACACATGTAAAACCCATTTCTAAAAAATAATATAATAAAATAATCGAAAAATGTGTCTTAAAACCTAGTTAGGGTTGTAAAAAAGTTATAAAATGCCAAGAAATGGTAAAAATAATTACTTTTCACTTTTAACCTCTTGTGGAGCAATAGTTACCCATTTTACTGTGTAATCTTGTGGCGACAATAACAGTCAATCCAGCTGACCAATCTCAAATCCGTTAGTCCCAGGTAAGAGCCGAGATCTCTCCCTTCATTTTAAGTTATTTCATTCTACCTGTAACTTCCAATTTTGGATTCTGGGGGAGGAAATGTGAATATTAGGGCACGACGGTTGACGCGGGTTTCAGGCATGAAGTCACGCCAATTGCCCGATTTTCTACACTAGGGCGCGCCCATTGGAACGACTGTTTGGGAAACAGTTGCGCCAACATCGCAAACCATTTTTTTGTGAAAAATGCAAGGAAAATATCCCAATTAATCACAAGTCTAAGCTTCAAAAATAGCTAATACCATTCATATGGATGTGTTTGCAGGTAGAAAGTGGAAAAATGGTGATTGAATGGAAAGAACGAGAACACAGCAAAGAGGACGAGCTTGCCATGGAAAATGAGAGATGCATGGAAGCTCTCAGAGATTGTGGACTGAAGAAATTCTTCTTGAAACCGTGTCTCTGAGCTCAAAAAGAGCTATTACAATATTTGATCAGCATATGGGATGAGGATAAGGAAAAGTTCATCCTTCGATATCAGGAACTTGAGATTGACGTTTGTGACATCTACTTTATCACTGGATTATCACAGCGGGGAGCAACATTGATCCTAACCGGTACCTAGCCTTGCATGGAGAGTATGTCCATGGTAATGGATAGGGTATTTCCAGGGGCACGGAAAGGAACAGGAAGTGGGAAAGTTGATATCCAAACTATCCCAGACTTAGCACTAAAAGTAGTGCAACATACCATCACATGAGTTGTGGGATCACAAGCAGCGCACGAAGAAACAAAAACATAGTTTCTTCTTGCTGTAGACTGTTTGACACTGAACATCTACAACTGGGTAGAGGCCAGGACAATAAATATGAAATGCCAGCTAACAAAAGGCAAGAAGGGAAAATTGAAGAAATTTCGTTATGGGTCTATCCTGGTATCGTTCTTCTTGGAACGACTACCAATTTTTCAGCGTCAGGAGTTCATAGTCCCAACACCACCAGCGAGAGAACCACAGATGTCCTGATGTCCAGCTTTTATGCCAAGGGTAGGGGGCGATCAAAATATGTCCTGGAGACTGGAGTTTTTTTATTGGCTCTGCCGACAATTGATTGTCGTGGAGGACTGGCCCTACTCTGGTACAGATTTCACTAATGATCCAGACCTCCCACTCCCGGAGGGACAGGATTGGGATGAAGATCTGGGTGAGACTCATTTTTTAATTTTCATGAGTTTATGCATGTTCTGACATTAATTCCATGTGTTTGTAGATGTTGGCCCAGAGAGACCCGCAGGTATGTCACCGATAGCGAGACGAATCCCTCGCGATTTCGACCCTCTAGGTGAGGGTGGCGAGGAAGATGAGATGTTGCGAAATATGGAGGGAATCACACAAGGAGTCCCAGACTATGCACAATTTGATGATGTTCCTCACACCTACCAGAGACATACCATAGGGGTGCCCAGCGGAATTCACCACTTGTAGATGTGGCTTGTACGGGAAGTGACATGCTACCATGAGCATCACGCTGATTAGACACCTAGGTTTTATCTGCATAATTTGAGAGACATGATGTCTCAGGATGTAACAGAAACACATATTTTTTGAAGTCGTGATGCACACTGCTGCAAACATTTGATATATATATACATCTATTTTCCTACATGGATCTTTTACATACGATGATGATTTTACAAATTACGCAAATGTCTAATATAATGTTAGCCACTGTATCAGTTAATGCATTCATTCATCTAGGAATATGTTGATATGTAATAAAATCAAAGTGTCTTTCTAGAAAACAAATACATAAATAAAATCTCAGAATGTATGGATTTCTAACTGAATAATGACCATTGAGCTGAAGAACGACAAGTTGTGAATATAGGTTTACAAGCAATGTGCGTATGTCGAGGTTGATTGCTTTGGTTAATAGCTCAATGAAAGCACTATATTCAATGAAATTGTTTGTAGTTCGTCCTAAACAAATACCTTGCAGATCTAGCAAATCACCAACAAGATCATAAATTACCCAGGCTGCTAAAGAAAAATTCCCGGTACTATGGGAAGCACCATTTGTGAAACCGACATAAGGGGTAATAGACATTTGCACAATAAGAAATACCCAATAAGTAGGAAAATTCTCACAAATTACACAAAACAAAAAACATGTACAAAAATGAAAATAACACTTATGTACACCAATTATGCGTTAATGACTCATGCATAATATTTTTTGAGATACAACCCATTTCTAGGTTGTTCAAGAGGATGACCTTTGTAATCAATGAGCTCATAGGCCCCATTCTACAATACACGTTTAACGATGTAGGGCCCATGCCACATGGGTTGAAATTTTCCTGCCCCCAGTTTTTCATGAGCTTGGTCATACAAGAGGACAAGATCTCCTTCAATGAAAGAACAAGGGGAGACTGATTGGTCAAAATGAGCTTTGACTCACTTCTTCTGTGCTTCGATAACCAGAGCAGCAAAGTGGCTGGTTTCATCTAGCCTTTCCAAATAAAGGAGACACTCTTCTTCTAGCAAAGTATTTGGTATTAATTCAATAGCCAACTTGAGCGAAGGTATTTCACATTCAATCAGGAGAGTAGCTTCCAGGCCATAAACCAACTGGAAAGGAGTGAACCTGGTTGTGTTCTTAACTGAGGTTCGGTACGCCCAAAGAGCTGAAAATAACATGAGATTCCAATTGCATTTGTGGATCCCAATCATATGTTGAAGCATGGTGACAAGAAATTTGTTCATAGCTTCAACATGGCCATTGGCTTGAGGGTAGTACGACATTGAGCTGTCGTGACGTAGACCCAACTTAGAAGTCAACTCCGCCACCATATAATGCCAAAAATGGGAACCATGATTGGTAACGATGGCTTGAGGGATTCCAAACCTATCAATGATGTGATTGAATATGAATTGAGCAGCTGTCTTACCGTTGGCGGCAAGTGTAGGCATTTCTTCAGCCCATTTGGTGAAGTAGTCCATGGCTACGATAATATAGGCATGCCCCCTGATCGAGTGAGGGTTACACGTCATAAAATCAATGCCCCACTTCACAAAGGGACCAACGGTAATGACAGGATGAAGAGGGATGGGTGGCGCACGCATCTTGCATTGATAAATTTGACAATCATGGCATTTACGAACCGCGACAATGAAATCTTTGAAAATAGAAGGCCAAAAATAATGAGCGAAGAATTTTTTGTGCAATAGCATAACTAGACATGTGACTGCCATAGGCACCATTGTGACAATCATTCAGGGCTTTCTCAGCCTCCTCGAGGGTCAAACATCGACGGAGTATGGAATCGACTCCAATACGATAGAGTGTATCTCCAACTATACAATAAGGTTGCGATTGATTTCAGATGTGTCGGTGGGCATCCTTCATCAACTCAGATCTTAAAGATGAAGTTTGGAGATAGACGATGATATCACCATACCAAGGATCGAGGGTGCTAATCAAGAAAAGTGAATCATCTGGAATGGATTCCTCAGAATGAGAAGGAGTGGAGTCAGAAGGGAGAGAACAACATAAATTAATAAATACTAATGATTTCTTAGACTTGGCAATAGTAAATTCCAAATCAAATTCTTGGAGGATGACAATCCACTTCGAGTATTTTCCCCCCAGTAATTGTCGAGACAATATGTAGGTCATAGGGTTGCAATCAGAAATCACATTCACTGTGTGCAAAATAATATAATGACGAAAATGCTGAACTTCTTGAACCATAGCTAATGCTAACTTATTGACATGTGCATAATGTGTTTCTAGGTCGAGAAGGTTACGAGACAAGTAGTAAATAACATGCTCATGACCGTCATCATCATCTTGCACCAAAACCATGGCAATTGTGCTGAAAGCAGCAAATAAATAGAGGGAAAAATCACGATGATAATTTGGAGGGTGGAGCAGAGGAGCATTAACAAGCAATGTCTTCAACACATCAAATGATTTTTGAGTGATTTCATTCCTACAAAAAGGGATGCCATGCTTCAACAATCATGTGAATCCGTTAGCCACTTCGGAATAGTTAGGTATAAAACGATGTAGAAAATTAGCTTTCCCTTGTAAACTTGGCAACTGATGCAATGAGGAGGGAGAGGAGAGATTGAGAATAGCCTCAACTTTGAGTGGATTGAAGTGAATTCTGTCTTTGGAATTGATAAACCCTAAGAGTCTACTAGAATCAACGCAGAGGACACACTTGTGCGGATTAAGCCGAATGTTATAGTGTCTAAAATGAAGAAAAATCTGACGAAGATGGTCAAAATGATCCCTATGCTTAATCGAATGAGTCGGAAGGTCATCCAGATAAGGCTGAACGATGTGACGAATATCATGAAAGGCATAGAACATCACACGCTGAAATGTGGCCCCAGCATTCTTCAAACCAAAAGGAAGATTATTATATGTGAAGGTACCCCAAGGAAAGATGAAGGCAATATTGTGTTGATCAGTCTGGAGAAAATTAATTTGATTTTACCCAGAAAAACCATCCATGAGGGAAAAAATCTCGCTCCCGGCATAGTCGTCAATGATTTGATCGATGAAGGGAGTAGGATAATTATCCTTGGGACAAGCTCGATTAATATCACGATAGTCAACACAAACACGAATAGTGTCATGTTTCTTATCTACAGGAACAATATTAGAGACCCATTCTGTCAATGCAATCTAATAAATGAAACCAGCTTTGAGAAGCTTTTCCACTTCAGCCTTAATGGTAGCAACTTTCCTAGGATGCACCGGACGAAGACGTTGATGAACAGGTTTCGAACCAGGATAGGTAGGAATCTCATGCACCATGATGCTAGGATCAATGTTGTGCATTTCTTCATAGGACCATGCAAATACATCACAAAATTCATGGAAAAGGCTAGTATAAACTTATACTTCATCAGAAGAACAAGTGACCCCAATATGGATATTCTTGAAAATTCCTGGTTTAACGAAAATGTCAATAAGAATCGTCTGTGTAATGTTACTCAATTTACCTTTCGAAAAAACTTCATGGATCTAAATAGGCATTTGAAGCGGAGGAGAAGGAACCTAAGAACCAAATCACTCAAGACAGGTAGACATGGCCCCGAGACTTGGTAGAAATGAGGAACAATGATGACCATTGTCCCATGGTAGATCTTCGAGAAACATGGTTTCCATGATGGCCTCATCGGAGGGAAAAACTTCTTTCAAAGGATCAGGTGAATCAAAATCACCAAGCCAAGGGGATTGAGAATAAATGTTAAGAGACATTCTCGAAGAAGCATAATTAGAAGACGGAGTATCCGAAGCTGCTATGAGTTCACAATAATCAATTTCAATCAGACTTAATGACATAGAATCCCTGAAAGGATCGATCTGTTTAGGCAAAGGGATAACCCATTGGTCATCGGTTCGAGAAATCATGTTGACCTAAACAGTATTTGGTGGTGGAAGGGGAAAAGCACCCATGAGGGCAGGGTCATTGGAAATGCCTGGCCCTATGCTCTCATAGGGAGTAGGAATCTTATCCACGTACAGAATGTTGTTCTTAGAAGAAGAAGTGAAAAAAGACAATTGATCGATAGTAATAATCTTTCCTTCGTGCGGGAATTTCAAAACACGAAAGAGAGTGGACGGAACAAACAACATGGCGTGAGTCCAACTACCACTGAGGAGAAGATTGTAATTGATCTTGGCATCAACGACTTGAACCTCGACATTGACTGTCTTCCCTTCCAATGTAATCGGAAAACTAGCGAGAACACCAAGAGGTTTAGACTCTCTTCCATCAAATGCTTCAAGGGAATTGGGTGAAGAAGTGAGAGCTGGAGAACCAATGGCTTTCCAACAAGTAGATGACATACCATAGGTAGATGCACCCTCGTCCACAACTTCTCGGTGAATATTCAAACCATTAATCCCAACTTGAATGATGAGTGCAATTTGGTGCGGGAGTCGTGGGACGAAATTCACTAAATAGAAAGTGAGAAGGCTAGTATCGGTAGGATCGACCCCACCTATCACAGATAAAAAAGCCTTTCGTTGAGACAGAAAACTCTTAAGTACTTCTAAAGCAGACATGGAAGATGGCGCCTGAGACAAATCTTCAATGATACTGTAATGCTGAGCGGAACGAGCATTAGGATTGTACGAAGACTTACAGAGTACACCTTTAGAAGGTGGCTATATAATGGATTCGGCACTAGGTCGTTCAATATCAAGAGGGATAGAAATAGGTGGAGGAGGAGGACCATGAGCGATCTCCTTCCTCGCTGCCTGACGCAAGCCGAAATAATCTTTTGATCAAGTAGCAATAGAAACAGGAGTAGAACCGTTCATCATGAAGACCTGAGAGCCAAATGTGGCAGAGGACTGAGGTTGCTCCACCATCTGGGTTTGTTGAGATGGGAAAGGTTCTTTAAGAATGAACAAAGCTCCTTGGGTGCCTTTGAGCAATCAAATCACTTCAGACCATCGGGGACAGTATTTCGTGAAGCTCTCTTCATCATAAATCAAACAAGGATACTTCGGTTTACGTTGAGAACCATCAGCAACACGAGGTTTCGAAGAATCCTATTTTGGGGGTATCAGCTTTGGCCTTAGCTTTACCCTTCTTCTTACCTTTAGAAGCGTTATCCATAGGATTGTCCTGAATGACATTCACTTCTGTGGGTTTTCCAGAATTCAGAGTTGGTTGAGAAGCAAAATTATTGGAAGAAGTAGACTTTTGCTTCCCAGAATTTGATGAAGAAGACTTCTGAGAAGTCTGAGATATGGAACCAATAATACCATCGACGGATGGAGTTGCTGATGGTTTAGAAGTTCCAGGTCGAGGAGCATTAGGCAAGATATCATATAATGCACCAGACTAAGAGTACACAAGATCAAGGTACTGGGCGTAAGCAATGGCTTGTTCCTCGATTATACAAGCCCCCATAGCTATGTCTTTTGCAAGATGATTGACAAAGGAGGTAGTGAGCCAATGAGTCAGAAGCTGATCAGGAATCTCAAATTTTATCATGTGACGACGACGCCTCCACTCATGAATATGATCTGAGATATGAGTAGCTCGGTCTTGTTTTAATGAAGTGAGGAGATGGGTCCTGGTTGTTGATCAGCGGTTGTCATTGATGTCAACCCAAGCAGCACCAGGGGCTAACCCAATATTGCATGAGAATTTTGACCTAAAAAATTAATATATTCTGGGTCAATAATTCTTTTTATGGTTTTTACTTGTCGAGATGTTTCCATTGATATATGGCATGCCATTTAATTCTTCACGGTTTGAGAGATATTCATGTTTGAAGTTTGTACCCCCAGTTAGTGGGCTAAAACCCCATGGGGTTGG
Organism: Pinus albicaulis; assembly: GCA_034641835.2. Lineage (NCBI taxonomy): Eukaryota > Viridiplantae > Streptophyta > Pinopsida > Pinales > Pinaceae > Pinus > Pinus albicaulis. Next base: position 12,169 of record JAXQQM020092143.1, on the reverse strand, counting down.
GGTATGGGTCATTGAAAAGTCATAATTAATATTTTTTAAGCTCCTAAAATCCCTCCCACGATCACTTGCTGAAGCCCCTCTCAACTTAAGCATTTATATAAATTATGATCCTCATTTCCTCCTTATGCAAGGGATTTGGCCATCTGAAACAGGTCATCGTGGAATTTTCTCTCTAAAGTTTTTTATACGAAGGTCAAGAAGCTGAAATTTTTATGAGGCGAAGAAAAAATATTGAGAAAGCTGCAATAAAAATTTCAGATCATGGTGCGCAATATTTTTGGAGATATGATCTGTGGAAGTCAGGGTTTTTGCAGGCTCCTGAAATTCATCTCAAAGAAGTGACCTTGGTAAAATCATCATAACTCTCTCTCTGAGTATCAGATTGGAATTTTGTAAAAATTGGAAGATAGTAAACAGTCTTTACTTGTATCTCTATCAATTTTAGAGCCAAATGAAAAAAAAAACACGTGGCATGCCGTACAAGTGCACTCTGCTGAAACAATCCATAATTAGGGCATTGTGAGAGATTGGGCATAACTCTCTCTTGAAGAATCCAAATTGGGTCAGACCTATGGCATTAGAAAGAAGACTCAGAGGAATACTACAAGACCAAAAATTAGATATTGAGGATTTGAAATAACAGAGATACACCAGATTCAATATCAGGCTCCTAGAAGGCAAGAAAAAGATAGATTATGTGTTGTCAAAGATTGCAAAGGACTAGACTTTCTACGGCATAAAAGAAAAGCAAGGTGCAGCAGAGGGTAGCATGAAAAGAGTAGAAACCAAGGTGCATAACAGTAACAAGAAGTTCATCATATGAAGTCTTCAAGTGGGCAGCACTGCATACAATCATTGTAAAGGTATCATTGTACTTAGTCATTGTAAATACATTATTGTACAAATTGTACTAGTATCTCTCTACCAAGGGTTGAAGAGGCAGTGTTGGGAGGTCTAGGATCATCATTAGGTGTTTGTGTCAAAGTTGGGGTTATGGTTTAGTATATCTTCTTCTTCTACATCATTCTATATCATTATAAAGTGGAACATTTCCCTGGTACGAGAGTCCATTCTTCTTTTATTCTTCTATAGGGTGGTAGAGTGGTGCTAGGGTGAGTTGTATCTCATTGGGTGTTGGGGCATCCGTTAAGTTGAATACTGAAGAATCTCAGGCGTTGGAGTGTCCATCTAGTGGGAGTTGGAGAAGAATGCTTTTCTAGATTCTAGGAAGTTAGAGCTTTATTTTCAATTAGAGTTGAATATTAAAGAATTATTAGAAAAGCATTAGGTGGGTTTTGTCCCGGAGAGGGTTTCCACCTTAAAAATTGTGTGCATTTGTGTTCCTCTTATTTTCTGCTATCATTGTACAAAAAGTAATAATAATTGAAGATTAACTAATGCTCTAATTGAAAGGAATATTGATTCACCCCCCCCCCCCCCTCTCAGTATTTCCAACAATTGGTTTCAGAGCTTGGTTCCTTCAATATCAGTTTAACAGCTGGAAGGAGGTCATGGAGCATACCAAGAATGGCATACCTCTATTCAATGAAAATAATTATGCACTCTGGAAAGGAATAATGGAGGTCTATCTCTTGGCTCAAGGTTATGAAGTATGGGACACTGTTCAAAATGGATTTACATCAACCATGGATGAACAAGGTAAGAAGAATTTGGTAAATGATGCAAAAGAAAAGAATATCATTATCAGTGGACTTATTGAATCTGATTATCATAAGGTGTTGGGTTGTAAAACCGCCAAAAATGTATGGGACAAGCTTGAGAATATATATGCATGTGACTCAAATTTCAAAGAAGCAAAGCTTCAAATCTATAGTGAAAAATTTGAGCAACTCAGAATGAAAGAATATTGCAACATTACTGCATACTTCCAATAGGTTGATGAAATAAAAAATACTCTGGAAGGATTGGGAGAGCCAGTTAACGAGAAGAATATTATACGGATGATTCTTAGAACATTACCAGGGAGATTCAACCCAAAGGTATCGGTCTTAGAATACAGTGCAAATCTGGACAAACTCAGCGAGGAAGAATTACATGGAGTTCTCCTAGCATATGAAATGAGACTTGATGAAGAAAAGGGTACTTCAAATCTAGAAACTGCGTTCGTTGCATCTAAGAAAACCAATAAGGACAAAGAACCTTCAATTAGAAATGACATGCACCTGCAAGTGTGAAGAGAAGGTCTTTCAGATGAAGAATATGCTTGCTTTACAAGAAAACTAAAACCTGGTAAGGGAAAATTCAAAGATAAACTTCCATTGATATGTTTTGGTTGTGGTGAGGTTTGGAATTTCGTAGCAAAATCTCCGAACAAAAGTGATGGCAACTCAAAAGAAAAGAAAGGCTTTAAGAAATTCAAAAAGAAAGGCAAAAATAAAGGATCCAAAAGGAAGTTTCTCTCTAAAGAAGATAGCTCATCATCCGATGAAGAATGTGACAACAAAGAAGAAGCCAATGAGAAAGTATTGTTTATGGCCAAGCACAATAAACAAGAAGTATTAAACAATGAAGAAGAAGGGTTGACCATAGAAGAATTTTATGAGGAGGAAATTAAGCTCATAAAAGAGCTCAATGATGAGAAGATCCATTCCAATACTCTTGAAGAACAAGTTCAAGGTCTCAAAATTGAGGTTGAAGAACAAAAATGTGTTGAAGAGTAACTTCAAAAGAAGTTGGAAGAAAGCAACCAAGAAAGGGAAGCATTAGAAGCCGAAGTAGTCTCGCTGCATAAGGAAGTGAAGAAGGGAAAAATTGTCCAAAACTATGCCAACAGCTCAAGGGCATTGGATGAACTCATCAACAATCAACGATCTTACAATGACAGAACTGGCCTCGGTTACAAAGAAGAAGAAGCAGGATCTTCTACAACAAAATACAATGAACCTATGATATCTGACATACATGATGACTTCATTGGACAAGATTCTCAAGCACATCCTTGGAAGATAATTCCTCGACGAAGATTTTCACCTAGGTACCAACATATTTTTCATGGCTATTGTTATTCATGTGGAAAATTTGGTCATGAAGCTATAGAATGTCGCACGTACCCTATGAACCAATACAATTCCAAGAGATTCTTCAAATATGAACCTCCCAGGGCTCAACGAAACATCAATAGATTTGAACATTTAAGAAATAATGTGGAATGTTACAAATGTCAGAACTTTGGACACATATCCAGAGACCGCAGACTTGAAAATCCTCTAGAAGAATCTTCGAAGCCACAGAATGAACGAACATGGAAGAAGAAGAAGACTGATAATTGTGCTCTCGCTCTCAAGGCTCAAAAAAAGAAATATGTGTGATATGTTGACATCGGTTTCTCAACGCATATGACTGGAGATAGAAGGAAATTTGTATCTCTGAAAGAGAAAAAGGATGGAACCATATCCTTTGGAAATGATGGATCTTCAAATGTTATAGGATCAGGTACTGTCACTCTCGGAAGCAAAGATGTTATAGCCAAGAATGTTCTATTGGTCGAAAACATGAATCACAACCTACTTAGTGTTGGAAAAATGTGTGATCAAGGACACGCAATGCTATTCAGCTCCACAAAATGTGAAATCAGGAAAGGCAGGTATGGTAAAACTATGGCTACAGCAAGTCGAGCTCCAAATGACATATATGTTCTGGATGAAGCAACTAAATAATGTCTACTAGCTAAAGAATATGAAAGCTAGTTATGGCACAAACGAATGGGTCACATAGACTTTGACAATCTTGTCAAGATAAGAAAAAAGGAATCAATACAAGAAATGCCAAAAATCTCAAAACCTTCCAACACACTATGTGAGGCATGTCGGCATGGCAAGCAAAAAAAAGTCCAATTCAAAACAAAAGAACAATTTGCATCACATCCATTGGAATTGATACATACTAATCTATGTGGTCCTCTGAGAACAAAAGGCTTAGATAGAGAATTTTGTTTCATGTTAATGATATATGACTATACCAGGATGACAGCCGTCAGTTTCCTAAAGAAAAAATCTGAAGAATTTGAGTGCTTTAAGATCTACAAGGAGTTGGTTGAAAATGAAACTGATTTGAAAATAAAGTGTTTAAGATCAAATAATGGTGGAGAATTCACTTCCAAATTATTTCAGCAATACTGTGACGAAAATGGAATAAAAAGGCAATTTTCAATAGCATGATCACCTCAGCGAAATGGAGTTTCTAAAAGAAAGAACAGAACCGTACAGGAAATGGGTAGAACAATGTTGAAGGACTCAAAATTGGATGAAATATTCTGGGTTCAAGAAATTGATACGACAATCTTCATTATGAACCGAAGTCTTCTCAGAAATAATTGCAACAAGACTCCATATGAATTATGGAAAGGAAAACTAGCTAATGCAAAATATTTCAGAATCTTTGGAAGCAAATGTTATATGAAAAGAGAAGATCATAATTTGGGTAATTTTGAATCACGTGTTGATGAAGGTATCTTTGTTGGTTACTCACGCAAAAGAAAGGCCTATAAATGCTATAATCTAAGACGAAAACAGATAGTGGAGAGCATAAATGTTACATTTGACAAAGATGGTTTTCCAGCGAGCAATGATGAGGATCTAGAATCTTTGAAACTTGAGATAGAGGCTGAAAAAGACACAAATAAAATTGTAGAACAAGAAGCAACTATCAACAAGGAAGAAGTAAGCAATGATCATCAAGATATACCAGAACAACAACAAGAAGCTCCTCCAAGGAGAACAAAAGAGTGGATTCAAAAGAATCATCCATCAAATCAAATCATTGGTGACATAAATGAAGGTTGACAGCTTCGTTCATCACAACAAGCTCACATTGCTTTTCTAGCAACCTTTGAGCCTAGTAGTTTTGAGGAAGCCAGCCAAAATGAACATTGGGTAGCAGCTATGAATGAAGAATTGGATCAAATTGAGAAGAATAACACCTGGAAATTAGTTCCACGACCAAAAGATAAAAATGTCATTGGGACTAAATGGGTGTTCAGGAACAAATTGAATGAAGATGGGCAGGTTACCAGAAACAAAGCAAGATTGGTTTGAAAAGGCTATGCACAAGTGGAAGGAATTGATTTCGACGAAACATTTGCACTAGTTAGCAGAATGGAAGCCATCCAAATGTTTCTCGCCTATGCATGTTCAAGAAAAATCAAAGTCTACCAAATGGATGTTAAGTCAACATTTCTGAATGGAGAATTAGAAGAAGAAGTTTACATCGAACAACTTGAAGGTTTTCTACTATCACAAAAAGAAGACTATGTCTGCAGGTTAAAGAAGGCTCTATATGGTCTCAAGTAGGCTCCCAGAGCATGGTATGCTCGTCTTGATGGATATCTACATCAACAAGGGTTCAAGAAAGGTATTGTTGATAGCAATCTTTATGTACAAATAGATAAAGATAATTTAACAATCGTTGAGGTATATGTGGATGATATAATATTTGGTAGCAATGATGATTGACTAAGTAAGAACTTTTATACAAAGATGCAAAGTGAGTTTGAGATGTCTTTACTTGGTGAGTTGACATACTTCTTAGGGCTTCAAATATCTCAGCAAGAGAAAGAAATATTTATATGTCAAGCCAAGTACATCAAGGAAATGCTCAAGAAATTCAAAATGGAAGATTGCAAACCCGTCCTTACTCCAATGGTAATAGGTTGCAAATTGAGCATAGATGAATCATCTAAGGATGTGGATCAGAAGTTGTACAGATCTATGATTGGTAGTCTTCTATATGTAACAGCCTCTCGGCCAGATGTTATGCAAGCAATTGGACAAGTAGCAAGATTCCAAGCAGCACCAAAAGAATCACATATTATTGTCGTCAAAAGAATTCTTCGATATCTAAAGGGCACAGAAGAATATGGCTTGTGGTATCCCAAGGGTAAAAATCTCATTATTCAAGCCTTTACAGATGTAGATTGGGCAGGAAACATTGATGATCGTAAGAGTACTAGTGGAGCAGCATTCTATCTAGTTGGTTGTCTCGTATCATGGTTGAGAAAAAGGCAAACTTCAATCTCGTTATCTATAGTGGAAGCATAATACATTGTAGCAGCATCACGTTGTACTCAAGTCCTTTGGATGAAACAAACTTTGCAAGATCTTCAAGTACAACTCAGTGAGCCTATTCCCATATTCTGTGACAACACTAGTGCCATTAGCATCTCCAAGAATCCTGTCATGCATTAAAAAACAAAACACATTCCGATCAAATACCATTTTGTTAGAGAACAAGTCACTGAAAAGAATATCAAAATTGAGTATGTTTGTACAAAAGAACAAATTGTTGATATCTTCACTAAACCTTTACCTCATGAAGCATTTAAATATCTTCGTCAAAAGCTTGGGATTCTCCCAAGTTCTCATTAGATTACAGGTCTGCAGGACGGTTGTGTGTCAGGGGGAGTGGAAGTGTGTACAGGTCCGCAGGATGGTTGTGTTTCAGGGGGAGTTACCCTTTGCCATTGATGTCAAAGGAGGAGATAATGTTGTAGGAAGAGGTGTCATGATCGCAGGGGGAGTACTTGTGTTGCCATCAATGCCAAAGGGGGATATTGTTGATCAGCGATTGTCATTGATGTCAACCCAAGCAGCACCAGGGGCTAACCCAATATTGCATGGGAATTTTGACCTACCAAATTAATATATTCTGGGTCAATAATGCTTTTGATGGTTTCTAATTTTCGAGATGTTTCCGTTGATATATGGCACGCCATGTAATTCTTCACTGTTTGAGAGATATTCATGTTTGAAGTTTGTACCCCTAGTTAGAGGGCTAAAACCCCATGGGGTTGGGGCATGGGTCATTGAAAAGTCATAATTAATATTTTTTAAGCTCCTAAAATCCCTCCCATGTTCACTTTTTGAATCCCCTTTCAACTTAAGCATTTATATAAATTGTGATCCTCATTTCCTCCTTATGCAAGGGATTTGGCCATCTGAAACAGGTCACCGTGGAATTTTTGCTCTAAATTTTTTTCTACGAAGGTTCAGAAGCTAAAAATTTTATGAGGTGAAGCTGAAATCTTGAGGAAGCTGCAATAAAAATTTTAGATCAAAGTGTGTAACATTTTTGGAGATATGATCTGTGAAAGTCAGGGTTTTGCAGGCTCCTAAAATTCATCTCAAAGAAGTTGGTAAAATCGTCATAACTCTCTCTCTAAGTATCGTATTGGAATTCAGTAAAAGTTATCAGATAGTGCACAGTCTGCAATTTTTTCTCTATCAATTTTAGATCCAAATGAAGAAACAGCAACACGTGGCATGCTGTACAAGTGATTTATGTTGAAACAGTACATAATTAGGGCATTGTGAAATATTAGGCATAAATCTCTCTTAAAGAATCCAAATTGGGTCAGACCTGTGGCATTGGATAGATGACTCAGAGGACTACTATAGGACTGAAAATTAGATATTTAGGATTTGAAATAACAGAGATACACCAGATTCAATATTGGGCTCCTAGAAGGCAAGAAAAAGCTATATTATGTGTTGTCAAGGATTGCAAAGGACCAGAATTTCTACGGCAGAAAAGCAAAGCAAGGTGCAATAGAGGGTAGTATGACAAGAGCATAAACAAAGGTGCATAACAGTAGCAAGAAGTTCATCATATGAAGTCTTCAAGTACGGTAGAAAAGCAAAGCAAGGTGCAATAGAGGGTAGCATGACAAGAGCAGAAACCAAGGTGCATAACAACAACAAAAAGTTCATCATATGAAGTCTTCAAGTGGGTAGCACTACATACAATCATTGTACTTAGTCATTGTAAATACATTATTGTACAAATTGTACTAGTATCTATCTGCCAAGGGTTGAAGAGGCAGTGTTGGGAGGTCTAGGATCATCATTAGGTTTTTGTGTCAAAGTTGGGGTTATGGTCTAGTATATCTTCTTCTTCTACATCATTCTATATCATTGTAAAGTGGAACATTTTCCCCGATACGGGAGTCCGTTCTTCTTTTATTCTTCTATAGTGTGGTAGCGTGGTGCTAGGGTGAGTTGTAGCTCATTGGGTGTTGGGGCATCCGTTCAGTTGACTACTAAAGAATATCAGGCGTTGGAGCGTCCATCCAGTGGGAGCTGGAGAAGAATGCTTTTCTATATTCTAGGAATTTGGAGCTTTATTTTCAATTGGAGTTGAATATTAAAGAATTATTAAAAAATCATTAGGTGGTTTTTGTCCCGGAGTGGGTTTCCACCTTAAAAATTGTGTGCATTTGTGTTCCTCTTGTTTGTTGCTATCATTGTACAAACACTGACAATAATTGAAGATTAACTAATGCTCTAATTGAAAGGAATACTGATTCACCCCCCCCCCTTCTCAGTATTTCCAACACTTATAACCCCTATGGCCAAAATCCTCCGGGACAAAACATATGGGCGCAGAATTTCTCCCAACCTAGGTGGAATGCTAACGTTGGTCCTTATCAACAACCTCCAATGCATTTTAATCCTCAATTGTCATTTCTCGCGACGTTGGAACTGACCAACGATCCAATTCTTCATAATCCATATTGGCCTCCAGTTCCAACTAAGATTCCTAGTGATTGTCCTAAGTTTGAGGGAAAGTCCGGAGAAGACCCCCAAGCACATGTTATGACATACCATATTTGGTGTTCATCTAACTCTTGGGTTGACGATTCTATCCAACATCTCTCTTTTCCAACGGACTCTTATTGGTGCCGCTGCAAAGTGGTACATTGAATTATCTCGTGGCATTTTTCAAGATTTCAACTCTTTAGCCATGGCGTTTCTTACACATTTTCAGTTATCGGTTTAGTATGAGACCGGGATGCACCTCTTCACATCCTTGAAACAGGACCAAGCTACTCATATCTTGGATCATATTCATGAATGGAGACGTCGTCGTCACTTGATCAAGTTTGATATTCCTGATCAGCTTCTAACTGATTGGTTCACCACCTCATTTTTCAATCAAATTTCTAATGACATAGCTATGGGGGCATGTGTAACCGAATAACAGGCCATTGCTCATGCCCAGTACCTTGATCTCATGTACTCCCAGTCTGGCACGTTGTATGATATCTTGCCTGATGTTCCTCGACCTGGAAATTCTAGAGCATCGGCGATGCCATCTATCGACGGTATTATTGGTTCCGTGTCTTAGAATTCTCGGAAGTCTTCTCCTTCAAACCCTGGGAAGAAAAAATATAATCCTTCCAATGATACTGCTTCTCATTTTACCCCGAATTCTGGTAAAACCACGGAAGTCAATGTCGTTTAGGCCAATCCAGCGGATAAAAATTCCAAGGGAAAAAATAAGGGTAAAGGTAAGGCCAAAGCCGATACCCCGAAACATGAATCTCATAAATCTCATGCTGATGATGGTTTACAACGGAATCCAAAGTACCCTTGTTTGATTTGTGACGAAGAGCACTACACCAAGGACTGTCCTCGATGGGCCGAAGTGAGTACATTGCTCAAAGGCACCCAAGGAACTCCGGCCGTTCTAAAAGAACATTTTCCATCATAGTAGACCCAAATGGTAGAGAAACCTCAATCCTATGCCCCATTTGGCTCTCAGTCTTTCATGATGAACCATTCTGCATCCATATCTATCGCTACCCGGTCGAAAGATTATACCAAACCACATCAGGCAGCAGGGAAGGAGATTACCGATGGTCCTCCTCCTTCACCTGTTTCTGGCCCTCTTCAGATTGAAAGGCCCAGTATTGAGCCCATTTTATAGCCACCTTCCAAAGGTATACTCCGTGAGTCTTCTTATAATCCCAACGCCTGTGCTGCTCAACATTACAGTATTGTTGAGGATTTGAATCAGGCGCCATCTGCAATGTCTGCGTTAGAAATACTTCAAAGTTGTCTGTCTCAATGGAAGGCTTTGCTATCTGTGATCGGCTTGATTGATCCTACTAATTCGAGCCTTATCACTTTCGACTTGGAGAATTTTGTCCCACGTCTCCCACATCAGCTTGTGCTCATCATACAAGTTGGCATTAATGGACTAAATATCCATCGAGCGGTTGTGGACGAGGGTGCATCTATGTGTGTCATGTCATATGCCTGCTGGAAAGCCATTTGTTCTCCAACCTTGAATTCATCTCCAAATGCTCTAGAAGAGTTTGATGGAAGGGAATATAAACCTCTTGGTGTGTTGGAAATGTTGTCATTGATGGAAAATGAATTGGCAAAGAAGGAGCATCTGAAACAGTAACTAGCAAAAGAGAAAAGCAAAGTAGTAGAGAACAAAGGTCAGCAGAGAAGAACAGAGAATGAGTGCATTTACAGAAGAGCAGTATCAGGCAAGGAGCAGAGACAAGTAGTAAATCGAAGCAGAGTTGTCCAGAGACAGAGTAGGATAAAAAGGCCATCGAATAGAAAATATAGCCAATTGAGAAGAATAAGTGAATGTTCTAAATTCTCTGTGAATTATATATTCTTGATTGAATTAAGTAAGAAAGATATTTGAGTCTCTATGGATTTAATTCATGTGTGAACATATGTATGCATCCTGATGGAGGATAATTGAAATCCGTGATAAGAAAGAAACCCTGTGAGGGGATTAATGGTGCTCTGTATGTAGTTAGAGGAACCGATGCTAATACAGTCGACAGTGTATCCCAAACTGGTAGAAAGTGGAGTTATATATATATTCGTTGAATATAAGACTGAAGGAATTGTGAATCCCTGCGACCAACACAGAACTCGGTGACTGAATAGGTAGTCGAACTCTCGTTGGAACAACTCTTCGGAATTACGAACGGAACCTGGAGTAGAAGGGCGAAACCATGAAGGAGGAACAGTAAACGTGGTTTAAGGCTGGAAGCAGTTTTTATCGCACCACCTCTACAGCGAAAGTGGTATTTGAGAATCGGGAGCGATTCCATAGAACAGTCGACACATAGCGTCAGGTGAAGTTCCAAAACTGCTATCACTACGCGCCATCGCACGTTAACGATCGACCAAGGAGACCGCGCGATATTGTTGTGCGCCGTCGATCTGGAGGGGAGCCATTGGACGATGGCCATATGAGGAAGGTGCACGATGGATAACCATGACACGGTGCAAGTATGTGATTGGGTCATTGATTGTATATGTGGGCCCAGTTTAAACTATATTGATCGGGACTTTTCAAATTAATGTTTGACCAAGGTTGTTTAAATTAAATATAAATTATGATGAAAAGTGATTGGGCCATCATTTTGAATGTTATTCCAAAGTTGGTGGAATGAATAAACCTAGGGGTCGACATATGAAGGTCATTACTAAAAGAGAAATTTGGATTAATATCTCAATCTCAGATTGAGATATTAAAAAGCCTTAGATTAATTATCTAATTGCCAGACCAAGAAAATAGAACAATGAGAAGTTGTTTGGGGCTCGGGTAGACCCCACTGGATTATCTATTTGATCCCGTCCAGGAATACCATCAGCGGTTGAGTGGTTTTGACTCATGGTATTAATAAAGGCCAAAGCTATATAAGGAAAAGAGGATTATAGTACGACGTGTGCATGCAGAGGGGTTGATAATGAATAAATCTCTTTAAGAGATATCTGCATAATTGAACTCTAATAGATCTGAATCTATGATGCACCTGTGGACATGATGAAGGTTCAATATCTCTAGATCTAGAAATGATGAATCTCTAAGAAGATCTGGAAAAGAAATGATGAAGACCGGGCGCAAGTCTGATGAAGAAATTGAAGAAAGTTGGTGGATCTGAGGGTTGAAGCCTTCAGTATGATAGTGGACGCTTTCTGCCAGTAGAATCTGGTGTTAAAATCAGAGGGTTGGAGCTCCCTTCCAGTAGTGACTGGAGAACGAGAGAAGGTTGCAACCTTCTGCAGGTGGGTGCCTGCGTGCTGGTATGAGTCTGCGCCAGTACAAAATTGTAAGAAGTTTTCTTTATAATAAATATTGAAGACAGAGACGACAACAGCAGTGGTTTTCTCCCAAATTGGGTTTCCACCTTAAATACTGGTGTTCATGTGTGTTACTTATGTGTGATGATATATTATGTTATTACTGCACATGCTTACTATCTACTAAACTTCTGATGAATGAATGATGCAATAATCTAAGTAAAGAATTAAATGTAGAAAAATATCTCTGATAAAAAAATTTCAGTCAGCTCAAAATACTGATTCACCCCCCCTCTCAGTATTTTTCCCAACAT
>JAXQQM020058809.1:0-24252 GCA_034641835.2 Pinus albicaulis | reverse complement strand
TTATCATTGGATTTTTTTAAAAAGTTGGGTAGGACTACATCTTCATCATCATGTCCAAATATATCACTTTGATTGGGGCGAATCAAAGAAAACCAGTCACTTCACATTAAAAAGTGAGAAATTGAACATGTGATTTCACATAAAAAAGAATCAATGATTTCACATAAAAAAGTGTCTTAAGAGCTCACTCCATCAATGTCTATCCAAAACTCCATAAATTTGTATCATTTGATTTTGAAAATAGTAATTTCATTTCATTTATGTCATTGAAAAGTGATTGTAAGAATTTTTTTAGGACTATACTCTTGTTGGTTAAAGTGTTTTATCAACTCCACTACTTTGACTATCTTTTTTCAACATTTGATGCATCCAAACTTATTTATCATTCAAATATGTGTAATGTCTAATTAATAATATATTAAATAAAATAACTAATAATTTTGTGAATATGCATTAAATATTCTTATAATTTTATGAATATGCATTAAATATTCTTATCATTTGATTTTGAAAATAGTAATTTCATCTTTATTTATAATGACAAGATTCTTTTTTATTTGTTCTTTTCTAAGTGGGCAAGAATTTTTTTTTGAAATATAAATCTGTATCAACTTGTAATTTCATTTCATTGATGTCATTTAGCAAGAATTTTTTGGGACCATACTCTTATTGGTTAAGGTGTTTTTATCAACTCCACTACTTTGACTATTTTTTGTCAACATTTGATGCATTCAAACTTATTTCTCATTCAAATATGAGTAACAGTCTAATTAATAATATATTAAATAAAACAACTAATAATTTGTGAATATGCATTAAATATTCTTATCATTTGATATTCAAAAGGGCAATTTATCTTTATTTATGATCATAGATTTTTTTTATTTGTTCTTTTCTAAAAGTGGGTAAGAATATTTTTTTTGGAAATATAGATCTCTATCAACTTCACTACCTCGCATATATAATTTTTTTCAAGATTTGATGCATCCAAAATTATTTTGGGTAAAAATGTAGTTAATAATACATTAAATAAAATTACGTTAGTATTTGTTGGTTATGTTTTGTTTTAACCATCTTCAGCCCTTAACTGAACATTTTCTTTCCTATGCACATTTTTAGATATTCACATGAGAAAGTTGTGCATTATTGTCATGTGATTGCCAAACTTTATGCGCTTTGTTCGTTGGGATGGCTGACACGCTTTCAAATTTTGGCGACATCTGTCGAGAGCCGTATCACTTAAAGGAGAGATGTGTCGATCTCAGGTGCTCCCCTCACTCATATTTATAAACGACCCTTCCCTTCATTGGTTTCCACGATTACATCACTACCAATCAGAGCACTGCATTAGCGTTGAAGACATCGATCAATCTCTACTCTCTTATTCTCAGCGATGGCGGAGCAGTACAAGCAATATGGGCAGGAGAAGGCTGAACAAGCTCAACAAACATTTCAAGTAATGATTTTTATATATTATCTATGCTCTCTCATTGTTTTTTTAATGTACTGTTTAAAGATTTTGGGTTACTGTTATTGATGGCACTGTATTTTTTGTTTTGCCAAGGGAATGATGGGGACTGCTCAACAGAAGACTGGTGAGATGAAGGATATGAGTGCGGAGAAAGCTTCTCAGGCCACTGACGCGACGAAGGGAATGGGTCAGTCCATGATGGGAAAAGCCCAACAAGGGAAAGAACAAACTGGCTCTCTCTTCCAACAGGTTATTGATAATTTTAGTAGAGAATATGATTGAAGATGGGATTGAACATATTAACTACTGAATTTGAATGTTCCTTTGGTTTTGAATGTATTGAAAATAATTGAGTTTGGATGATGTTAATGCAGGCGGGGGATAAGGCTAAGGGCACTACACAGAGTGTCATGGACGCTGTGAAGAAACCCTTTGGTGGTAGCGAGTAGCCAGGGCGAGCACAACAAGTGAGGACCGCTGTCCCATGCTAAGTATTTATGCTGTGAATGCAGATTGTAATAATTCCCCCTTTTTGTTAATAACAATATTTGATATTAATAACAAGCAGATAAATCGGAATCTGAGACTCTTGAGTGAGATTTGGAATATTTGAGGCTCTGGATTTTTGAAATTATGAAGTTTCTCCGTCTTTCTATGAGACTTTGCATTCGGGCGTACATATGTTTCACATGGGAGTTAGAGTAAATGCAGATATTTGTGCTCATAATTTGTGGTATTCGCAGCTGCTTTATTTTTCTCTCTATCCAGAATTGTTTTTAATAGCTTACAAAGTTTTCAACATGGATTGTGCTTTTTTTATTATTTAGAATCTCTTTTTTTTAATAGCTTAAAAATTTCTATAATCTAACAGCCACACAGAGAATGGACCAAACCTCCCACGACAAGCGCACCCACACAGAGAATGGACCCAACCTTCCCACCTATGGCACCCAAAAACTTGAAGAAGTTTGACTGCTGTAACCTGAATTTACAAAAATTCCTGCAAATTAAAAATTTTATTTACAAAATTCCTCCAAATTAATAAGGCTTTTTTTTTAATATAATGTTCGATGTTTTTTTCAATATAATGTTCTTCTGACCATCCTCCATTAAAAAATAAAATACAAATACATATGGTTTTACATTACCTATATCTCTGCAATCAAAAAATGTACTAAATATAATCATGGGCTGGAACATTGTAATCTGGGTTAATACGTTTATCAAGCAAGTATCTTAACAGTTTGTTTTTTCGTGACGTTTTATCCTGGTTCCATTGCATTCTATCATGGGTTCGGAAGTGCTACGAAGTGGGCATGAAAATTGAAGTTACATTTGGCTGTTGCCCCTGAGTTTTGGCTCGATTTTCATGAATTTCCCTTTGACTTTTTGGCTGGGTCCTCTTACCATGTACAAGATTAACAGAACTTATTATAACCTAAAATCATAATTAGACCTTACTATATCCACGGCCTCTTAAGGGGTAACGGGGTTCCACTGTATTTGTTTGTCATGGAGTGCAGTGTCTGATAAATGCTTCATGTTCAAGTGTGGTTTGGCCTCTCAATGCTTCTTTAGATTTCACTCGCAATGCGTGGTTTCAATTGTATTGTTATGGTTTGGTCGTACTAAAAATTATAATTATTGCTTAATTAAATTAAAAATTTTCTTTGCAATAGTTGATATATATATTATGGATTTTTTAGCGCACTCAAGACCTTAAGACCAGATTCAGCCTACTCTCCAATTGGTTTAGCAGGAACAGGACAAAATCAACAAATGATCGACATGCACTCAGATGAAATATACTTGATAACTTCATGTTGACAAAGGCAATGGCCGATTAAGCTCTGCATTCCGAACTTACTCTGATTTTTCTTCGAATCAAATTTTTAATACCGAGATATACGAAAGACCTGATAACTATATTCAATGTTAAACCTACTCTGCCACGGAATATGTGTTTTGGATTTGATTGTAAAGAGGGTCGATTGCAACATTATTATATTAAAATATTTCAATGCCAACACCGATGGGCCGCCATGTCAAGTTTTATTTCAATGTTTTTAATAATAAAGTGTCAAAGGTTTACTTAAGAGCTAGTAGCAATAAGCATTAATTCAATAAGAATTAATTCAATTGGTTAATTCTTTTGCAAAAGAATTCATAGAGCTCGTGATACAAAATTTTATTGATTCTTTTAGGGTTACTAGTTGGTATTTTAGTTTCTAGTTACTATTGTGTTCTATTTGAAGACAAAGAAAGGGAGTAAATATATGGTACTAAAAATGTACCAGCCACTCTTACAACGTTTAATACATTAGTGAGTGAGAGAAAATATTCTTTGAAAAATGAAATGAACAATAGTTCATTTACTAAGTAATAGACACATATTAATAATATATAAGATATATATGATAAATATAAGGGAGCCATTTGTAACACCCACTCCCTAACCATTTTATGTTATGATTAGTTATTATCCTACCTACTAGAAGATTGATTGCTTGGTAATTTCTTGTTGGTATTATTACCATACATACAAGGTATGTGTATGTTATCTACATATACATAACTCATATGGATATGTTAGTATTATATGGTTTATTATGCTAAAGCATTGATTAATAATTAAGCTTATGATTAGCATTAATATTGATTAAGCTTGATAATTTTTTTAACTATAGCCTTATGAATAATTTAATATCAAATTAATTTTGGCCCTCTCATGACTCTTTTACTTTGATTAAATAACTAAAATCACTTGATTATTTATCATGTATTAATTCTTATTGTTTGGGTTTGTTGAAGTTTTGGGGAGCGAGGAGAGGAATAAAGTTGAAAGAGTTTGGATACTAAAGATTCTCTAAGGAGGCTAAGAGAGGTGTTAGCTACTTGATGATCTGAGCACGTGGTTTGAAAACACTATGGGTGGAAATTAGGGCTTGGGCACAGAGGGTAAATGAATTTGGGGAGGTTCCCTAGGGCTAGGATGTTGGAAAGGTTGTTCCTAGTTGGTTGGGTCACAAATTTAGTGAGGTGGGCCATGAATCTTTGCCTCAATACTTTCATGTACCATTGTATCGATTAATAGCATGTCGCCGCCCCAGTTTCCTTTAGTATCAAGTGACATCATAATCGATGGATGTAAAGTTCAGATGTACATATAACACTGTCAAGACTTTGGTTTTGGACCATTCCTCTATTCTCCCAAGCTTGGTTCCAGACCGAGGAACCTTTGAGGTTTCCAGAGAGCCTGATTAGAGACTTTAGGTTGTGAAATGGGGCATATTTTTCCTTCCAGAGTGCTGCCCAAGAGGTGTTGGGGCTAGTGATCCATCTCCACCAGGTTTTGGTGCCCATAAATTTTCCCAACAAGTCTGGGTCTCTGAGACCAAGCCCCCCATATTTTTTAGGTATGTATATTTTTCTATGTCTGGGTCTGTGTCTCTTGTTGAGTTGAATGGTCTAGGAGGTAATGAGGAAGAAGAGTTTTGATTTGGCTTTATTGATGGAGGTGCCAAAGGCTTTATTGATGGAGGTAAACTTCTTGATCAACTCGATATGTCAAAAAAGTATGGATTTATTATGAAGTGATCATCTGCTATGGTTTCGGTTGTTGTTTGTATGGATGAAATACAAACATGCTAGGGAGTGTGAGGGCCAAGTGTCAGGGAAACACAAGGGAGCACTAGTTTCAAATGCATGGAAATGGAGTATCAGCCAGTTCCAGGTGTGCTAAGAAGGGAGTGACATGGTATTCTAGGAAGTGCCAAGGTATGTTAGAGTTCTAGGGAAGCATACAAAGATGTTCCAAGTGCCAAGGTGTGCCAATGTGTGCTAAGGAGTGTTAGGGAGTTCCAGGAAAACATAACAGAGCACTAGGTCAAAATGCATAAATGAATGAATAAGAGTGTGTGACAGGGAGCGTTAGCGAGTTCTAGGTGTCTCGAGGAGGGAGTAACATGGAATTATAGGCAGTGTTAAGTCATGTTATAGTTTCACGGCAACATGCATCCAAGATGTGCCAGGTGCCAAGGTGTGCCAACATGCGCTAGGAAGTGTTAAGGACTGTCAGGGAAACACAAGGGAGCATTTACGTTGAATTGCCAACATATATGGCTAGGAGCATTTAAAAAATGTAAGGCTAATTTGACTTCATGAAGAAAAGAAACCATGCATATATGGCTAGGTTGAATTGCATCATGTGGAGTTTCCAAGAAGAGGCTCACACGCAAGGTGTGGGAATAAAGGTTTATTTTCTCTAAAATAGTATGATGCATAAAGAGGCTAAAATAAAAAAGGATAAGGTGTATAAAAATAGCAAAAGGCCCTCAAGCAAGGCATTTCTTCCTAGGCTAGATTAGAGCTCTAGGCATCCTCCAATTTTGAACAAAATACGATGGTGAAATTTCACATAAATTGATGCCCTAACTATCACACCAAGAGGGAACCCTTGATGCTCCTTTGACTTGAGGATTTCTTGAAGGTTTGCACTTTGTAGTTCATCATTCAAACCCTATTATCTTAACTATAAATGATCATTGGATGAGCCTTTACCACGGTATATCTCCCAAACCTTAGTCTCTTATAGTATTTCTCTCAAAAAACAATTCATGGAAAGTCACCCTGGATTCTCCAAAACTCATACTTTACTTTGTTAAAAACGTGTCCCTTCACTGCATCCCAGGGGTTAGGGGTTAAGGGGTTAAGGGGTTAAAGGTTAAGGGGTTATATGTTTAGGTTGTTAAATGGGTTAGGGGTTTAAAGGTTTAGGGGGTTAGGGGATTTAGCAGTTAAGGATTTTAGTAGTTAGGCGTTAAAGGGGTTAGGGGTTAGGTTTTGGGGGTTAGGGTTTGGGGGTTAAATGTGTTAGGTTTTTAGGGGTTTAAGGGGTTAAATGGGTTAGGGTCAGGAATTAGGGTTTAAGGGGTTAGGGGTTAAAGGTTTAGAGGTTTAGGGTTTGGGGGGTTAAATGGGTTAGGGGTTTAGGGTTTAGGGGGTTAAATGGGTGAGGGGTTATAGCCATTTATTAGGTGAACAAGGCATAATATAGTTGTAGTAACCATAACTTGGTCAAGTTGTTATAGTCAAGGCAAGACTTGGTTGGGATCCCAAGTTCCAAAAAAGTAAGGGTAATTGTGAGGGCATGAGAACTAAGGAGTGTCAGTGTGTGTCAAGGAATGAAAAGGCATGCTAACACATGCTAGAAAGTGGCAATGGATGTTGAGGAGTGTTAGGGAGTGCTAGGACATTGCAAGGGAGAACTAGGTCAAAATGCATGGAAATGAAAAAATATAAAACAGATGGCTCATTTGAAAAGAATAAATTTAGGATTGTGGCAAAATTTTTTACACAAAAAGAAGGGGTCTATTATGAGAATACTCTTTTCCCCCATAGCAAAATGGGATACCATATGGACATTCTTTGCCCTATAAACTCAAAAAGTTGGAAATTCCATCAAATGGATGTAAAAACTGCTTTCTTGAATGGAGATATGAAAGAGAATGTTTTTGTGTCCCAACCAGAAGGATTTTTTGTGAAGGGTTAGGAACATAAAGCATGCAAGAAGTAAAATCCTTGTATGGCCTCAAGAAAGCACCACGAGCCTGGTATAATAAGGGGTTAGGGGAATAGGGGCTTAGGGGTTAGAGGTTTAGGGTTTAGGGGAATAATGTGTTAGTGGTTAAGGGGTTAGGGATTGGGGGCTTAAGGGTTAGGGGATTTAGGCGCATTTAGGGGTTAGGGTCATAATGAGTTAGTATTTAAGGGATTATGGATTCGGGTTAGGGGAATAATGAGTTAGTGGTTAAGGGGTTATGGATTGGGGGGTTAGGGGTTAGGGTATTTAGGCGCATTTAGGGGTTAGGTGAATAATGAGCTAGTGGTTAAAGGATTAGGGATTAGGGACTTAGGGCATTTAGAAGTTAAGGATTTTAGGGGTTAGGGGTGAGGGGTTAATGGGTTAATGGTTAAGCGTTAACAATTTAGGGGTTAAGGGGTTAAGGGGTTAGGGATTTAGGTGTTAGTGGTTTAGGGTTTAAGGGTTTAGAGGTTTAGGGTTTTGGGGGTTAAATGGGTTAGGGTTTTAGGGGTTTAGGGGGTTAAATGGGTTAGGGGTTGGGAATTAGGGCTTAAGGGGTTAAGGGTTAGATGTTTAGGGTTTACGAGGTTAAATGGGTTTAGGGGTTTAGAGGTTTAGGGGGTTAGGGGATTTAGCAGTTAAGGATTTTAGGGGTTAGGGGTTAAGGGGTTAAGGGGTTAGATGTTTAGGTTGTTAAATGGGTTAGGGGATTTAGTAGTTAAGGATTTTAGCGGTTAGGGGTTAAAGGGGTTAGGGGTTAGGTTTTTGGGGGTTAGGGTTTGGGGGTTAAATGGGTTAGGTTTTTAGGGGTTTAATGGGTTAAATGGGTTAGGGTCGGGAATTAGGGTTTAAGGGGTTAGGGGTTAAAGGTTTAGAGGTTTAGGGTTTAAGGGGTTAAATGGGTTAGGGGTTTAGGGTTTAGGGGGTTAAATGGGTGAGGGGTTATAGCCATTTATTAGGTGAACAAGAAATAATATAGTTGTAGTAACAATAACTTGGTCAAGTTGTTATAGCCAAGGCAAGACTTGGTTGGGATCCCAAGTTCCAAAAAATTAAGGGTAATTGTGAGGGCATGAGAACTAAGGAGTGTCAGTGTGTGCCAAGGAATGAAAAGGCATGCTAACACATGCTAGAAAGTGTCAATGGATGTTGAGGAGTGTTAGGGAGTGCCAGGACATTGCAAGGGAGAACTAGGTCAAAATGCATGGAAATGAATGAATAAGAGTGTGTGCCAAGTAGTGTCAATGAAATCCAAGTGTCTCAAGTATAAAGTGTGTTAGGGGAAGGCTCGAATATGACTTGTAGGAGGTAAGCCTATGGTTACATAAAGGGTTGCACAAAGTAGTTTCAGACAAAGGGAAACTTTGGGTTGGGCACAACATTTATTTTCCAATGACTTGGTTGGGTTCCCAAGTCGCAAAAAAAAGTAAGGTTATCTATGACATCATGAAAGCTAAGGAATACCAAGGTGTGTCAGGGAATTCCTAGAAGTACTAACACATGTTAGGCAGTTCCAAGGCATGATAGGCATGCCAAGATGTGGCAGGTGCTAGGGTGTGGCATGAATACATGCTAGGGAGTGTGAGGGCCAAGTGTCAAGGAAACACATGGGAGGACTAGTTTAAAATTCATGGAAAATCAATCATTAAATTGGTACAAAAAAATGATTTTATATATTCACATACGGGACAGTCACAAGATATCAGCAAAATCACATACTTATCGAAATCCTCAACCAGGAATATGCTACATTGCTTCTTAATGTGCTTTCAACTAGGTAGGCATCAATGACAATCATTACAATGGGTTAAGGGGATCTAAAAGAGAATTATGTAAGGAGTTCCTTCTAGGTAAAGCCCATTGGTATTACTATCGTTAAAGGGGGTGGCCTACAAGGATACATTGGTAGCTATTGATGCAAGAGCATAATTTCAACAATTTATTTCAAAATTTGTATTTGTCCTCCATAAGGTCTTAGAGATTTATAGAAGAGGAAGTTGGTTTCCTTGTTGCCCTATAATTTTGTAGAATTTTTAACTTCATATTTGGGATAGGAAATTTTAGTAATTTTAGTCATAAGTTAAGATGTTTTTATTTCTATTTTTAAGGCCTCCTAGTAATTAGGAAAGTTGAGTCTTATGATTAGGATTACTTGTGGCATCCTATGTATTTTTCAAACTCCAATACACCAAGGCAAATATGTGGAGGAAATTTGGGGGAAATGTGATTGTCCATCAAATGTAGGTCGGATTTGGGGAACTTGTAGCTCTTTTCCTTGGATCCTACTAGTTCTTAGAGGCTGTATTTGGAGCGGTTAGCAGATAAAAGCATAATATGCCCAAGAATATTAGCATTGGAGCACCTATGGTTTGGGATAAAGGATAAGGGGTTCTAGGAGTTAATGGGTTTAAGGGTTTAGGAGCAAGGGGTTAAGGGTAAAGGGTAAAGGGTTAGGGCTTATGGGATTTGAAGGTTAGTCGGTTTAAGGGTTAGAGGTTAATGGATTAGTGGTTAAGGGATTTAGGGGTTAATATTAACCATCAAGGGCTTACATGTCAGGGGATTTAGGAGTTAAGTGCCTAAGGGTTATGTTATTTAGGTGTCAAAAGGTTAAGGGGTTAGGGGTTAATGAGTTTAGGGGTTAGGGGTTATGGGTTAAGGGTCAAGCTTTAAGAGGATATGGGATTAGGGTTTATGGGGTTCAAGGATTCTAAGTTAGTGCTTAGGGGTTAAGGGGTTAATGGCTTTGGGTTTAAGGGATCAAGGGGTTAATTTGTTATGAGTTATGGGTGTATGGATTAAGGGATTGTGGCTTCGGGGTTAAAGGGATAGGGACTTTAGTGGTTATGGGTTAAGTGTGTATGGGTTGTGATAATGTGGCCCCTAATCCCCTTGTCACAACTATTGGGGTTTCCCCTATCAATTTCTCTCATTACCTTACCTATAGGTTACCTAGCCCCTATGCCATAAGGCCCTAAGGCTCTTTCTCATTCTCTAATGTTAGGATTGTAGATCTTAGTAAACCATGCTCGAACCTCTCACTTCTACCCATCCATGCTACCCTTATGTCCCCTCGCCCCGCTCAATACACCAAAAGACCCCCCTCCCCCAAAATTCATGAGAATTGAACATTTGGAGGCGATCATTTAACAACAACTTCACAACTACTCCATTTATAATGGTGTCTTGGAGCTATTAGATGTCATTTCATTGAGCTACAGTGATAGGCGAGAGCTATGCATAGCTCACTAAAGGTGTATCAAGAGACTATTAGTCTATTGGCTATAGAATTTGACTCTTTTTTTGTAACTTAGCGAAATGGAAAAGATGTGGAGACAATCTCCATTCTTCTTCTTTCATCAGGCCATGTAAAATAAATGAAGCAAATAGTCTTAGCCCCTTGGAGAAGGAAAGTTGAGAACAATAATTAGCATGAACAAACAAAAAATCCAATGAGTTAAGCTTAGAGGGGTCTCCCTTTGTAAAAAAGCATCCATAAGCTTGTTAGAGTTAGTATGAATCTTTACTAGAGGTTGAGTAGTCTTCACATCGCCAACCACATCCAATAGAAAGGTACCAACCCCTACAATAAAAATGATGTCTCCAAATAAGGTGTAGTTAATACCAATAACATCACCTTATGAATCTATTACAATATGATTTGGAAAGTATGTTTCCATACATGTGTGAAAGAAAAAATCCATTTGGTTAGCAAAAGGAAGTCTTTTTTAAGACCTTCAGAAACCCCCTTGAAGGAGACAAGAAGGGTTTGAAACCATATAATACAAGTCGATCTATGAACCCTATTTCTGATGTTTTCTATGCATGTGTTTTTTGACTCGGTTTAACATGTGATAGACAATATATGAAGCCTTTTTTTCCACATATCATCTTCATTAGATATCATGTTGCTAAGAATGAAGTGTCTGGATTAGAGTTAAAGTTCCTATTTTAGTTTGTTGTCTTTTTTTGTCTTTTAGAGTACAAATCTTTCTGGTATATTGTGCTAAGGTAGTTTGGCTTTCAAATATTCAAGGAACATGTGAGCTAGCTATATAAGAAAATATTGTAATATTTGAAATAACATGATGAACTATTTAGCACAATTTATGGTGTTGGATTGATTGAGATGTTTATTTTTGGATGGATGGATGTACATCTCTTTAGCCAATAGACAAAACTCATTAAGCATTGTTGCAAGTATGTTATTGACATGTTGAAGTGTCATTGAGACTTAGAGGTAGAAGATTTAGACTTGTATGTTTTCACCTATCCGGCTGTGATGATACCTTGTGGAGGTAAGCAAAATTTCCATTTTTTAAACTTTTGGATATATTCTATATGCTCTTGAGAGAATTTCAACCTTTTAAATAAAACTACAAACAAATGTACATTCATGAAATAATTACTAATTGATTTGGGGGTGACTCAACAAATTGTAGCATGTTGGCTTGTTGAATTTGTTAGTAAGTTAATTAGGCTTGATAAATTTGTAAGCTTCAGTGGGATTAATTGCGGTTGTATGTGTTTTAGAGAAGCGAGTTTGGAGTGGTGGTTGTGCTTCCTTTATTGAATTTGATTTCTTTGGTTCTTCTTCTTGTGCATGCCCACTGTGGTATATTCTCGTTAGTGGTTAAGGGGTTAGGGATTGGGGGCTTAAGGGTTATGGGCATAATGAATTAGTATTTAAGGGATTAGGGATTGGGGTTAGGGAATAATGAGTTAGTGGTTAAGGGGTTATGGATTGGGGGGTTAGGGGTTAGGGGATTTAGGCACATTTAGGGGTTAGAGGAATAATGAGTTATTGGTTAAGGGATTAGGGATTGGGGGCTTAGGTGTTAGGGGATTTAGGCGCAATTAGGGGTTAGGTGAATAATGAGCTAATGGTTAAGGGATTAGGGATTAGGGGCTTAGGGCTTAATTAGTGGATTTAGCAGCTAAGGATTTTAGGGGTTAGGGTTGAGGGGTTAATGGGTTAATGGTTAAGCATTAACGGTTTAGGGGTTTAGGGGTTTAGGTGTTAGTGGTTTAGGGGTTTAAGGGTTTAGAGGTTTAGGGTTTAGGAGTTAAATGGGTTAGGGTTTTAGGGGTTTAGGGGGTTAAATGGGTTAGGGGTTGGGAATTAGGGCTTAAGGGCTTAGGGGTTAAGGGGTAGACGTTTAGGGTTTACGGGGTTAAATGGGTTTAGGGGTTTAGAGATTTATGGGGTTAGGGGATTTAGCAGTTAAGGATTTTAGGGGTTAGGGGTTAGGGGTTAAGGGGTTATGGGTTAGAGGTTAAGGGGTTAGAGGTTTAGGGGGTTAAATGGGTTAGGGGTTAAGAGGTTTAGGGGGTTAGGGGATTTAGCAGTTAAGTATTTAAGGGGTTAGGGTTTGGGGGTTAAATGGGTTAGGTTTTTAGGGGTTAAGGGGGTTAAATGGGTTAGGGGTCGGGAATTAGGGTTTAAGGGGTTAGGGGTTAAGGGTTTAGGGGGTTAAATGGGTTAGGGGTTTAGCGTTTAGGGGGTTAAATGGGTGAGGGGTTATAGTCATTTCTTAGGTGAACAAGGCACAATCTAGTTGTAGTAACCGTAACTTGGTCAAGTTGTTATATTCAAGGCAAGACTTGGGTGGGTTCCCAAGTTCCAAAAAAGTAAGTGTAATTATGAGGGCATGATAACTAAGGAGTGTCAATGCGTGCCAAGGAATGAAAAGGCATGCTAACACATGCCAAAAAGTGTCAATGGATGTTGAGGACTGTTAGGGAGTGCCAGGACATTGCAAGGGAGAATTAGGTCAAAATGCATGGAAATGAACGAATAAGAGTGTGTGCCAAGTAGTGTCAACGAATTCCAAGTGTCTCAAGGATAAAGTGTGTTAGGAGAAGGTCAAAATAAGACTTGTAGGAGGTAAGCCTATGGTTACATAAAGGGTTGGAAAAAGTAGTTTCAGACAAAGGGAAACTTTGGGCTGGGCACAACATCGATTTTCCAATGACTTGGTTGGGTTCCCAAGTCACAAAAAAGCAAGGTTATTTATGACGACATGAAAGCTAAGGAATACCAAGGTGTGTCAGGGAATTCCTAGAAGTAATAAGACATGTTAGGCAGTTCCAAGGCATGATAGGCATGCCAAGATGTGGCAGGTGCCAGGGTGTGGCATGAACACATGCTAGGGAGTGTGAGGGCCAAGTGTCAGCGAAACGCAAAGGAGCACTAGTTTAAAATGCATGGAAATGAAGTATAAGCCAGTTCCAGGTTTGTTAAGAAGGGAGTGACACGGTATTCTAGGAAGTGCCAAGGCATGTTAGAGTGCTATGGAAGCATACAAAGTTGTTCCAAGTGCCTAGGTGTGCCAATGCATGCTAAGGAGTGTTAGGGAGTGCCAGGAAAACATGACAGAGGCGCACTAGGTCAAAATTCATAAATGAATGAATAAGAGTGTGTGACAGGGAGTGTTAGCGAGTTCTAGGTGTCTCGAGGAGGGAGTGAAACGGTATGATAGGCAATACTAAGTCATGTTATAGTGTCAGGGTGACATGCATCCAAGATTTTAGATATTCACATATGAGATAGTCACAAGATGTCAAAAAAATCACATACTTATCGAAATCCTCAACTAGCAATATGCCACATTGCTTCTTAATGTGCTTGCAACTAGGTAGACATCAAAGACAATCATTGCAATGGGTTAAGGGGATCTAAGAGATAATTATGTAAGGAGTTCCTTCTAGCTGGTAAAGGACATTGGTATTACGTCTATTGTTAAAGGGGGTGGCCTACAAGGATACATTGGTAGCTGTTGATGCAAGAGCATAATTTCAACAACTTATTTCAAAATTTGTATTTGTCCTCCATAAGGTCTTAGAGATTTTTGGAAGAGGAAGTTGGTTTCCTTGTTGCCCTATAATTTTGTAGAATTTCTAATTTCATGTTTGGAATAGGAAATTTTAGTAATTTTAGGCATAAATTAAGATGTTTTCTTATTTTTAAGGTCTCCTAGTCATTAGGAAAGTTGAGTCTTATGATTAGGATTACTTGTGGCATCCTATGTATTTTTCAAACTCCAATACACCAAGGAAAATATGTGGAGGACATTTGGGGGAAATGTGGTTTTCCATGAAATGTAGATCGAATTTGGGGAACTTGTAGCTTTTTTTCTTGGACCCTACTAGTTCTTAGAGGTTGTATTTGGAGCAGTTAGCAGGAAAAAACATAATATGCCCAAGAATATTAGTGTTGGAGCAGTTATGGTTAAAACATGAGATTCAAAGTTCAAATCCCCTTGAGTTGCCAACCTAAAAATAATATTTTTTATCTATTTATTTATTAAATTTTTAGAATGTGGTTCAATGAAAAAATAAAAATATAATATAAAAGAAATAAATATGACATGATTAAATTTCATGTGGTTTGAATATCGATTTTCAAAAATAAAAAATATAATTTTATCCACCATCCACTCATGATATTTCAATGCAAACTTCCCAATGCTAATGATTTTGTCTTAATTGCTAACTATCTTAAATGGGTTTTGTCTTAATTGTCATTGTCTTAAATATTTTGCCCCAAAGTGCTTTGTCTTAAATTCAAATTTTTGTCTTAAAATATTTTTGTCTCAAATTGCTTGTCTTAAATATAGAGTTTTGTCTTAAAATATTTTTGTCTCAAATTCCTTTTTGTCTTAAATATGTAATTTTGTCTTAAAATACTTCTTTGTCTTAAATTTTTTGTCTCAAATTGTTTTTGTCTAAATATTTTTGTCTCAAATTGTTTCCAGTTCAAACAGAAAATTTTGTCTCAAATTATTTTTGTCTCTATTAATTATTTTTGTCTTAAATTTTATATTTAAGACAATTCAATTGATATTAAATTTTAATATAAAATAGCTAAAATAAAATTGACTTTTGACTTTCTTCTTCTTTGTCTTAAACAAATGTCTTAAAATGCCCTTATGTAGTAGTGACATGAGTGCTTTTGTTTGTTTTTATAAATTTGATTGGGTTTGAAATACTGAATATGATTATAGTTATGGAGAATGGATCAAACCTTTTTATCTAACAGCCCCACAGAGAATGGACAAAAATTCCTGCAAATTTTATAAAAATTTCAATAATTTTTAAAGCAAAAGATCATAATAAAAAGTTTTTTTTTTAATATAATGTTCGATGTTTTTTTCAATATAATGTTCTTCTGACCATCACCCATTAAAAAATAAAATACAAATACATATGGTTTTACATTACCTATATCTCTGCAATCAAAAAATGTACTAAATATAATCATGGGCTGGAGCATTGTAATCTGTGTTAATACGTTTATCAAACAAGTGTCTTAACAGTTTGTTTTTTCGTGACATTTTATCCTGGTTCCATTGCATTCTATCATGAGTTCACAAGTGTTACGAAGTGGGAATGAAAATTGAAGTTATATTTGGCTGTTGTCCCTTGAGTTTAGGTTCGATTTTCATGAATTTCCCTTTGAATTTTTTGCTGGGTCCTCTTACAATGTACAAGATTAACAGAACTTACCATAACCTAAATTCATAATTAGACCTTGCTATATCCACGGCCTCTTAAGGTGTAACGGGGATCTACTGTATTTGTTTGTCATGGAGTGCGGTGTCTGGCAAATGCTTCATGTTCAAGTGTGGTTTGGCCTTTCAATGCTTCTGTAGATTTCACTCGCAATGCGTTGTTTCAATTGTATTGTTATGGTTTTGTCGTACTAAAAATTATAATTATTGCTTAATTAAATTAAAAAATTTCTTTTGCAATAGTTGATATATATTATGGACTTTTTATTTTACAGGGGCAATTGAGTTTTTTTTGAGACATAAATATTCACATAGTATATCAGGAAATGACATATAGAAAAGCCTATACAAAATGGTGGCAGATGCACTAATAATTATGAGGACTTTTTAATAAGAAGAGCCCATAGTAGTGGCTCCTAATTATAATGCTCAGACACAAGCATCAATCATCAAACCGGAAAGTCAAATTTCACTATGCTACTTTTGGGAATTGAACCTTGGTGTGGAGGATCCCACTCATTCCTCCTAACCACGTAGGATAAACCCAATTGACTAGCATAATTAAACTTTACAAAAGCAAATATATTAAAGTTTATAAACCCAATTGACTAGCATAATCAAGCTTTGTAATTATTTTTAAATATTAAATTTTTCATTGATTTCAGACTTTTGTGATCCATATTAATTTAGCAAACATATTTCAGATTTATCACATTATCATTTGTTGATAGAAATTTCAAAGGTTGCCTGAGGATGAACCACATTAAATGGCGCGAAATGACAATGAACAAATGATAATGTGATTAATCCAAAAGACATTCGGTAAATATTAAAACTTTTTTTTAACTTTATTTGGATTTGGTATGTAAATGTATTTTTTTTAAATATTAAATTTTATGAAAGTTATTGCCTATGAAATTTTACGATTTTTGGTAGTTGCTAATGTTTGATTTTGGTTTGACAATGCGTTGGTATTTATATGGTAGTGTCATTGCTAAGGTAGTGTTGTTTTGTCGTTACTACTCTTGTGGGGTTTGACATTTTGTGGCGGTATCGTGTTTTTGGTGTGAGATTTTTTTAATTGGGTCTAATTGTATTCTTACCACTAATAATCTTATAAGTAGTGATGTGGAAAGCATTTATGGGTGTGTTGTTCTAGGTTTTGTTGTAGTTTTCACTTTGAGCATTAAATAATGATATATCATTGATCATCTCAAAGGAGTATTCTTTTGTTAGGGTTTAATTTTGTTGTTGTTATTGTTTTCATTGTTATGGTTGAGTTTAACATTGGGAAAATATTTAGTGTTTTTGTGTTCATTTTTGTTGTTGTTATTTTTATGGTTATTTCTCATTAGGAAAAGGCTTCATGTTTTTTGAGTTAGTGGTTTGGTAATATTAAACATTTTGTATGTCAATGTGTTTCATGCAAATTTGTTAATGTTTCGTGTTAAGTTAGCAATGGTTTGGTATTGGGGTTCTTGCTTTAGATGTTAGGCTATGATTGTGTTGTTGTGGTTGGTAATGGACTATTGAACTTTGGAATTTTGAAGTGGCTTCATGTTTTTAGTGTTCTATTAGGGTTTGGAATTTCATTATGGCAAACGAGCTTTTTCCCTGAAATTCGGATTCTTCGGTGATTTTTTGTGGAATTAGAAAGCATCGGTGTCATTATGTTGGGGTCTAGTTTGTGCTAAAATGGTAATTATTATTGCAGAATTTCATAGGTATTGCATTATTTTGTAGATTTTTTTCTTTTTTCTTTTCACTAGAATCATTCTAGTGTTTTTTATTCTATTTTAGTGAACAAGGTTATTTTTATTCAATGTTTGATGGAGCTAGGGTTGTTTATAGCCCAACAATGGTTGAGATTCAAGTTGCTAGTGTGTTGATTAGAATAATGTCATTGTTAATTGATATTTCTATTTTTTTTATGCAATATTTGAAGCCTGCCATATTTTCTATTTGCTAGGCAATCTTGTATGTAACTTTGGCATGGATGAAAAACTAGTTGCCCATGGATTGTATAAGACCAGGTTGTGAAAATAATGGTTGAATGTGTTTTGGAAAATGCATATATTGGTTTGGATAGAGGCTCCAAGGGTGGCTTGAAATTTGTGGTGCATTTGTGATCTTTTCGTTTGATTTTTATAGTGAATATTGTATCTAATCGCTATATTTGACCTTATTAGTTTTTTATGTCACGTTTACTTATACTATCTATGGATTTTTACCTTGCATGGAAAATTTTATATTGTAAAAAATTCATTAATAAACATTCAATTTTTTTTTGAGTATATGTGTATTTGCTACTTTAAATAGCCTGTTCTCTTTTATAATATACACCAAATTTATTTTAAATATAAAAATGTATTTTATTAAAATAGTAAAAAAAAGAAGCTAACATTAGGAAATGACATTTTTTACCTATACCTTATAAGCATAACTTTTACAATGTTATTGAAGGAAACAAATTTATATTTCACATGTACTGGTTTAATGTCTATAAGTAGAGATCAATAGTGGCAATACTTTCAAATTTAAGTAGTCGAAGAGCCAAAGAGATTAAAACACTACAAACATGAAGTTACCGTAAAATGCACAACCCCAATAGAATATTAAGAAGAATGAAATGGAACCACTAGAATAAGGAACTTCAAGATAATGAGTTAAGGGTACAATCAACAATACACTATTTTTCAATGAGAAAAGTCAAGGCTACAACAAATATGGAACTAGTGACATATGCTAGTTTGAATAATGTTTGTCAAATCAATGATACTTTTGTGAATGTTTTCCTATGAAAATGTTGTTGTCATTTTATTTTGAAAGTGGTTATTCCATCTTATGGCCATAAAATTTCTTGTTGTTCATGTTTCCCGAAGATGTGTGTAAGAGTTTCCTTTCATATCATATTGTTGTTGTTGAGGTTTTTATTAGCTTCACTACTATAGCCCAAGCATTCCCCTTTTTCAACATTTGATGCATATAAGGCTTGTTTCTAGTTCAAGCATGGACAAGAACTCTGTTGCTAGTGCATTGAATAAGATTATGTTTTTATTTTCCAAATAGTCTACTAGCTTAGTTGCTATATTCTAAGTTTACTATTTTTTAACACTTGGAACATTCAAGTTGTTTTTTTTTCTTGTATTATATTAGCTATAGACTTTTTTTTTAATTGACATGAAAATCTTTTGAATCATAATAAAGTCATTACTAAACTTATGAGTTTTTTTTTGTAATTTTTTCTTGAAATAGGTTGCTTTCTCTTATAAATTATTCTATAATTATACCAAGTTTATTTATTTAAATATAATAAAACATTTTTTTAAAACAGTGAAGTAATTTTTTCTTGAAATAGGTTGCTCTCTTTTATAATTTATTCTATAATTTATACCAAGTTTATTTATTTAAATATAATAAAGCATTTTTTTAAAACATAGTGAAGTACATTAGATATGTTGTAGATTAAAGCACTTTGGGATTTAATGCATGATATGCTCTATCTGCTAGTCACCTTTACACACCCTTTACATTGATTCAATTTCATTGTTATATTTGTTCAAGATCAAAACAATTTTGGATGGAATGCATGATATGCTTTATCAACTAGTCGCCTCTACATTGAGTCAATTTTTCTCTAGTGTGATATGTTTGTAAATATGAATTTATCAAGTTACAAAAATTGATGGATAACTATTTGCGAATATATATATTAATTTCAAAATAATTTATTGAGTTCTCTTGACACATGCGTTGCATTCATGAAACTATACCTATGAAAACATTCTCTTCCAACAGGTTATTGATAATTTTAGTAAAGAATATGATTGAACATATTAACTATTGAATTTGAATGTTCCTTTGGTTTTGAAAATAATTGAGTTTGGATGATGATGTCAATGCAGGTGGGGGATAAGGCAAAGGGTGCTACACAAAGTGTCATGGACGCTGTGAAGAAACCCTTTGGCAGTAGCGAGTAGCCAGGGCGAGGAAATTAAGTTAGGACTACAGTCCCATTTTGAGCGACTTTGTGTTGGAGAAGGCACATTGTAATAATTCTCCCAGTTTTGTCAATAATAATATTTGATATTAATAACAAGCAGATGAATCGGAATCTGAGACTCTGGATGTGAGATTTGTAATTTTTGAGGCTCTGGATTTTTGAAATTATGAATTTTCTTCGTCTTTCTATGAGACTTTGTACTCGGGAGTGCATATGTTTCACATGGGAGTTAGAGTTAATGCAGATATTTGTGCTCATAATTTATGGTATTCGCACTTGCTTTATTTTTCTCTCTATCTAGATTTGTTTTTGATAGCTTACAAATTTTTTGACATGGATTGTGCTTTTTTGTTTATTTAGAAGTGCTTGTATTTGCCTATAAAAGGCTTCATAAATCACTATGCAGTTTTCAGTGCTATATCTGGTAGGATCTAATTTTCAGTACAATTTTCTGTTACATCAATATGATGGCTATGCACAATTTTTGGTGACCTGAATATGGTGAGGCTAATTAAATTAAACATGGACCATGAGTGTACTTGTTTACTTTTATAAATTCGATTTGTTTCAAGAATTGAATATGATCATAACCACGGATAATGGGCCAAACCTCCTTACTTAACTATTCGACCATAGCCATTAATTTTCTTTTAATCATCCCATTAAAAATACCAAATATAATTCTACATTACCTATTTCTATTTCTTTCGCAGTGTCAAAAAAAAAAAATGTCCTAAATATAATCATGGCCTCGAACATTGTAATCTGCGTTAATACTTCTATCAAATCATTGTCTTAAGAGTTTGTTTTTTCATGACGTTTTATCATGGTTCCATTGCATTCTATCATGGGTTCACAAGTGTTACGAAGTGGGCATTTACATTTGGCTGTTGTCCCCTGAGTTTAGGCTCGATTTTCATGAATTTCCCTTTGACTCTTTGGCTGGGTCCTCCTACAATGTACAAGATTATAACCTAAAATATTATATTAAAATTTATAAACCCAATTGACTAGTAAATTTTATAATTATTTTTAAATATTAAAATTTTCATTGATTTCAGAATTTTTCGATGATTTATTCAATGTTTTTTTAGAGTAATTTGTTGGTACACATTTAGATGCTTTCAACGTTTTTTGGATTAATCATATTATTTGTTAGTTCACATTTAGATGGTTTGCACTGATCAACAAATGATAATGTGAGCAATCTAAAAATACATTCACTAAATATTAAACTTTATATTTGTTGGTCCACATTTAGATGGTTTCAACGTCTTTTGGATTAATCATATTATTTGTTAGTTCACATTTAGATGGTTTGAACTGACCAACAAATGATAATGTAATTAATCCAAAAATACATTCACTAAATATTAAACTTTATTTAAACCTATTTGAATTTGATAAATGTAATTTTTTCAAATATTAAATTTTTATAAAAGGGCCCTATTTAAGACATTTCTCAAGGATTTTTTGGGTAGTTGTTAATGTTTTGATGTTTTTTTTTTCTAAGTAAAATGACTATTAACAGAGGATAAAGTTACATAGTGACCGGAGTAAAAACTACTACCTGGAGTGCAATTTTAAGAAAAAGATGGAGACTGCCTGAACAGGAAACCGGGTCCGAGAAGATTGCCATAACTCCACGCATAGGGAGTAAGGATGGGATCTTTCGGGAGTTTGGAACCAACATACAAAAGAAGCCTAAAAACCCCATAACGGCCATAACCTATAGCACCAAAATTTCCCCTATCGTTTGGGCTTTCCAGGAGATTAAAAAACCATGCTGCAAGCCAACTAATCTTCTTGAGGTTCCTCAACGATCCGACACCAACTTGAGGCGAGCATATCTTCTCGGCAAGCGCTTCTTCGAAAGCCGAGGGACCGCATTGGCCTTAACCATAACTCATCGTAGACCCAGCATGAACCCTGAGTCTCATCGCCTCGGCCACCCCTTCCCGTCCTGGATATTCATGTTCTTTGCAAAGTCCGCCCAAGACCAACAGTATCAAAGTAACTTGTCTCCCCATTTGGCTTCCCCCTCCGTAAAGCATCACTGAAATATATTAATCCTCACGTCGAAAGGTTGTTAATGTTTGATGTTGGTTGTTAATGTTTGATGTTGGTTTGACAATGAGTTGCTATTTGTTTGGTAGTGTCATTGCTAAGGTAGGATTGCGATGGCTAGTCTTGTGGGGTTTGGCATTTTGTGGTGGTATCATGTTTTTGATGTGAGCTTTTTCTAATTGGGTTTGATTGTATTGTTACCATTAATCATCTTAAAAGTAGTGATGCACACAAGATTTATGGTTGTGTTGTTCTAGGTTTTGTTGTATTCTTCACTTTGAGCATTAAATAATGATATATCATTGATGAGGTTTATTGTTTTGCTAGGGGTTAATTTTTGTTGTTGTTATTGTTATGTTTGAGTTTAACATTAGGAAAAGATTTAGTGTTTTTGTGTTCAATTTTGTTGTTGTTGTTGTTATGGTTATTTTGCATTGTGAAAAGGCTTCATTCTTTTTTCTTTTGTGTTAGGGAGAAATTTGGCTATTCCACTTCTGTCCACTATGTTGTTTGTTGTTCATAGTGGTTTGGAGATATTAAAACTTTTGTATGTCAATGCTTTTTCATATATTTTTTAATGTTTTGTATTAAGTTAGCAATAGTTTGGTATTGGGGTTATTGTTCTAGATGTTAGGCTTTGATTTTGTTGTTGTGGTTGGTAATGGTCTATTGGACTTTGGATTCTTGCAGTGGCTTCATGTTTTTAGTGTTCTATTAGCGTTTGGAATTTCATTATGGAAAACAAGCTTTTTCCCCGGAATTTGGATTCTTTGGTGATTTTTTGTGCTAAAGTGGTAATTATTATTACAAAATTCCATAGGTTTTGCATTATTTTGTATATTTTTTTCTTTTTTCTTTTCACTAGAATTGTTATAGTGATTTTTATTCAATTGTAGCGAACATAAAAATATTAAGAAAGTGTTAATCTTCAAGTTATTCAAATGTTGTTTCTCAAAAACTAGTTTAAGAGATTGCATAAGGTTTTAATTTTAGTTTATGGGAACTTAGAAAACATTTTGTTTAGTTTCAAAAATTACATGAGTTTGGGGTGGTTACCTTTGCAATAAAGCATAAGAAATTTGATGAAGATTAGATTGGATAAGAATTGAAAATGTGACCTATCCCATCTAGTGTCATGTTTACCATTAAGTTTCACTTTCATTTTCATTTTCATTTAAAATGGTATATGTGTTAATATGTGCTTTTGAAAATATTGTTAGTTAGGTAAAGTGTGTTTCTTTACCAACATTTGTAACTTATAATCTGACGGTCATGATTTGTAGTGATCTGACGGTTATCTCTCTCCTCGGTATTAGCGACACTTGATTCGTGGCTTAACACCCGATTGGTCCATTATCTCTATTTAGAGAGCATGGAGGGTCATTTGTCCGGTAACCATTTATGAGAGAAACATATGTAACTTTTATTTTTATATTAATAAATTGTCTGAAGTGGCTGTGTTGGCTCAGGCCGTGGACTGTTTCCCTCTTTGAGGATTTTAACCACGTGATTATACTACTGTACTGATTTGTGATATTTTTGTGAGTGGTGACCTTTGGTTCTTGATCTAAGGAACTTACCCTGTAAATTCCTACATGGTATCTGAACTATTTTGAGGGCCGCATCCATTGTTGATCAAAATCCGAGGCCGATTTGACTTCATGCGAATGCATTTTGTAGATCTTTTTTTGAACATTTTTAGGCTTGGATACTGTTGTGTGCAGAGCATCTGTTACAGTGAGGAACACCTTTCGTTTCATGCGAAAATGTTTCCAGCAGCCCAAGTTATGACAGTTTAGATCTGGAGGTATAAAGTATATGTTTTGCAGTTATATTTATTAATAGTTTTGCCTATTTCGGTTCCCTCTATTTATTTTCAATTTTTAGTTTTTATTTATTTTCCAGATCTATACCCTCTCTGTGTATGCTCTTTGTTCTGCGCTGCGTGCGATCTCGGAAAATCAGAAACATGAAAAGGGATATATATATATATTTTTTGCTAGGCATGCTCTTTCCCCACATCATTGTGCGATCTCGGGAAATCAAAAATAGTGGAAAAATAGAGAGTTTCTGGTAAGGGTAACCGAGAATCTAACATTATTTCGTAAGGGGCTTTTGTGTTTTTTGTGAAAGAAAAGGCACACACATCGAAGAGTAAACAAAAAACAAAAAAAACAAAACAAGGAAAACAAAAACAAAAAACCCACCTTCCGCCTTTGAAAAATTTACAGAATCCTTTTACTATCTCACTTGGTGAGGAGTTAGTTTATGAGAATAGAGGTCTTGGGTTCTAGTCTCTCTCTCAAGCTTCTTTTTGTAAAAAAAATTTGTTAAAGGGCGGGATTTTTTTCTAAAAAGTTGGACTTCATCACCAAATTTCAAACCGTTCCCATAACTATTCGACATCTACAACTCATTTTTTCAAAAATGCATAACTTCTTCATCTGGAAGCCGATTTTCAAGCCGTTGTTTTTTAATCAGCCTCATTTTTCGAGATATTTCAATTGCAGCTGTTAGTTTCATCTTTTCTCAGCCTCAGTGTTTAAAAAATGGAAAGTGCATGCCCGATTATTCTTAACAACACCAATTATTTCCAATGGCTACCTCACACGGT
>JAXQQM020079024.1:0-15505 GCA_034641835.2 Pinus albicaulis | reverse complement strand
TGCTGTGGACTGTTGGAACACCTAATCCTACATGGGTAGGTGTGGAATGCGAAAAGTCACAATGGAGTCCAAGTGACCTTGGAATATGAAACCAAGAGTCACACCATTGTACTATAAATGTACATCTTTGTATAATGGAAAATAAGAAAGCCTCACGCTTATCTTTCATTGTGTGTTGAGTCTCTTGTGTGTGTGTTCATCTTCCTCATACACCATGTGTGTGTTTAACATGGTGTTTAACATGGTATCAGAGCGGGTGATTGTTGGCCCTGCTCCAAATTGAGTGAGCCATTTGTGTTTATGGCCTGTGCATATCTGCAAAATTATTGGCATTTTTGCAGCATTTAGAGATTTTCTGTAGCAGTATTTTTCGCCGCATTCATCAAGCTTTTTGCAGCATTCAGAAATTTGCAGCATTCAAGCATTTGTTTTGAAGAAGAGCAGCAAGCAACATTGTGCATCTGAAGGTTTTCTCACTGCTCATTTTTCCTACAATCTCTGCATTTTAAATTCTGCACCATTTTGAAGAGCTGCTGGAATATTATTTAAATTGGGTTTATGAAGAAGAAGTTTCTGGTTTTTATTAGAAAATTTCTGAGTTTTTTCATTGAAAAATTTCCGCAAGTCTGGGTTTTTCTGCTGCTGGAAAATATTTTCTGCTGCTGGACTACTGGAAAAATTTCTGAGTTTTCTCTGCAATATCTGGAAATTCTGCTGCTGTTTTAAAGTTAATTTCACTCCTCTGCTATTATATTAAAAAATCAAAAAATAAAAATAAAAATAAATAAAATAAAATAAAAAAATTATGAGCCACCTCTCTGCAACTCGGCCCTCACGCCTCATCTCCTACGCCTTGCTCTACCCATCCCTCTCAACATACACATCTCACACTTCAAACTCCCAACCCCATACCTCGCTCACTCCCCAACTCTCCCTACCCCGCCCCCCTTTCTCCACGACCGTCCCTCCCTTACGGCTCCTCCCCTCTTAGCCGGCCCTCTTCGCCCCTCCCTCTGCTCGATCTGCTATCCAATACACAACGCCTACCCTGCTACAACACGGCCTCACGGCCCTCTCGACCACCCCCTCACGCATTCAACTCTCCCTGCCACTTCCCCTTACTCCCTTCCATCTACACAAAACGCTCCCATCTCTCACAGCACAGCCGTCCTCACACACTCCACCATTATCTCTCATCTGACAATCTACTCCCCCTCTAAAACAGTCCCTCCCCTTTTTGTTAACACTCCGCTCCTTCAACGCTCAACCCGCCTCAACATGCATACTCTCTAACCGGCCCTCCCACTGCTCTACGCCCGCTCCCCTGCTTGCATTCCCACACGCTCTCCCTAAACCCGCCACAGCTCACACAGCTCTAACCTATTCTATGCTCCCTTCCCCCTTCACTCGTTCCCAACGCCCCAACCCACTCTACAACTAACGCTCGGCCTCACACCTGCGTCTACCCAGCTCTTGCAGCCCTCCCCTCACGCCGGCACACGCCCTCCCTACTCCCCCTCGCCACCCATTGCTCTCCCTTATCCCTCCGGCTTTACTTCCCATGGCCTACCCACTCCTTCTAATGTTGCTCCCTCTCCCTTCTAACGCCCGTCAACCACCTGCAATCGACCCTCGACCCTTTCCCCTCTTCCCTACGCCATTCTCTCCAACGCCTATTCGACTTCCCCATTTCAATACGCACTACTCCCTTTCATTTTATTTTTTTTTAAATACGCCCTCCCATATAATACTACCTCTCATTTTAAATTTGTATTTAATACTACCCCTCATTTTATAATACCGCCCCTTTTTTAAAATCGATTTTTATATTCCGCCTCCCATTTCATATAATTCCTCTCCCTTTTTAATTAATTTTCTTCCCTTTTTAATTTATTCCCCTCCTACAATTGAACCCCCCTCCATTCCAATCTTAATTATTTATTAGAAAGCCCCCTTTCCCATTTTAATTCCCATTTCAATTAATCCATTTTTTTTTAATTAATTTATTTTTTAATTAAAAAAAAAAAAAAAAACAGCAGAGAGAGGGGAAAGAGAGAACATAAACAGCAGAAAAAAGAGGAAATGACATGTGAGCAGATGAACTGAATACATAGAGAAAATCGCAGATTTGACTTGTGGAATAAGGGTGGTTTTTTGAAGAAATTTGAAGACGAGTTGTTATTGGTGCAAAACATCTCTTTGAAGGAAAATTCAGCTGCCTTAAAGGCCTCTTGCACAAGTGTTTTTGCTGCACATTCAAATATTTTTGGAGAGATATTGACATTGTATTGTGAGTGGAATTTGCATCTTCTTCATAGTTGCAATCAGTAAATTTGAGTTGTTGATGTAACTCATTGTTGATTGTCCCCCATCATTTGAGGAGCACATTTTGTACTTTGAGAATTCCTTTGAAATCATTTGTATTTGTTGCATCACATTGTAAACAGGTGCATTTTCGGTAGAAGCCGACACCCTTTCATTTTTTAGCCTAAGTTGTTGAAATGGCTAAAATCAATGAGGTATTAGAGTTGTTGAGTAACCTCATTCATTCCAATGTTGATGATATGATAAAAATGAGCAAGGATGCTCTTTGTAACATTCAAACTTGTTTACAAGATGCACAAGAAAAGATTGAGTTTTTGCAGTTGGAATCTCAGCTCCAACAAGACGAACTTCAGCAAAAGAGTCACCATTCTGAACCTGTTTACGTTCAGAAGATTGTGAAGGACTCTCATCAAAAGAAAGAAGATAAAGTTGTAGATGATTCACATTCAGTGCCTTGTACTAGAGCAGATGTACATGCAGATGCAGCAGCTCAGCCTGCACTTCTCAAGCCCATCATCAGACCTTGGAAGGCATACAGCAAGCACGAGGAGGCTGGTCTTGGATATGACAAGGATGTGTCCTTTCATATTCGATTCTGACCATCGTATTTCAGAGTGTCGGTTCCTTTTGTGTAAGAAAGTTCACTGCTAATTTTGTTCAGATCTTGCTCCGCTTCCACAAAAAAGATTGAAAAATGCCAACATTTAGCAGTCGAGTTGGCCATATGAAGATCCTTTGTTTTGATCTTCATCCATGCAAGCACTACGTTAGGCCACCCATTCTTCGAGACGAGATGCTTCAAAAAACAAACCTCCTCTGAGAACCAAGATTCATCTTGGATGGATCGCTTCTTGGAAATGGGCATCCATGACCAAAGAAGATGTTTACGACACATGTTAGAACATGTTCACGGATATTGAGAAAACTTGCAGTGGAGTTTTCACCATCATCTCACCTTGTCCCTGACAGGGGGGAAAATGGTGGTCATGTACAGGCTTCAACATCAGATCAAGCGAGCCTGAGCCACAATCTCTCATTCCATGTTCAGAGTTGTAGCCAGCAGTTCAAGCGAGCCTGAGCCACAATTCGTCATTCCAGATTCAGAGATGTAGCCAAAGACACGGATGCCCATGAGCATGCCTTCGGTTGGTGGACAACCTTAAACCATCATCTTTGGTTGCTGGATAACCTAAAACCATCACAGGTAGTAGACCTCCCTTCTTTTAGGTCGAAGGTCTCCCTTTCATATGAGGAACACTTCCTCTAGCAGAAGCCTTCAGCTTCTTACCAGCATTGGTTGAGTTCCAGGAAATGCTTCAAGCATTCCAGAGTTGTTGGTAATCCTAAAACCATCACAGGTAGTATACCTCCTTTCTTTTAGGTTGAAGGTCTCCCTTTTTTTATGAGGGACAATTACTCTAGCAAAATCTTTCAGCTTCTTGCCAGTTTTGGAAGAGTTCCAGGAACTGCAACAAGCTTTGCGTTCCAGTGTTTGTGGTCAACCTCAAACCACCTCTTTTTTCCAACATTTCAGAGAGTTGATTCAGCCAAGTGTTGTCATGTATACTTTGCATATTTGTATTACAACTCTTTTCTTGGACTCACACATACCCCTTCGGATTAAGGGGGGATGTTGGAACACCTAATCCTACATGGGTAGGTGTGGAATGCGCAAAGTCACAATGGAGTCCAAGTGACCTTGGAATATGAAACCAAGAGTCACACCATTGTACTATAAATGTACATCTTTGTATAATGGAAAATAAGAAAGCCTCACGCTTATCTTTCAATTGTGTAAGCCTGAAGCCCTCAGGTGTGTGCTCATCTTCTCTCCTCATACACCATGTGTGTGCTTTAACATGGTGTTTAACAAATATCTCTCTCTATTTACATTGCAAAATAGTTTTCAAATTAGTTCATCAAATAAAAATTAAGTTTCACAATACACTAGTAAAATTTTAGATATCAAATTTATAATATTTACATTTACATACCTACTTCAACCTTTAGTTGAGGTTGATTTTCCTTTTCAATATTTGAGCATTCTTCTCCTTTTTGTGATATTCTCTCGCTCGTTCTCTATGTTCCTAAGGGTATCTTGTTCCGATCATATTTTCTGCAATTCCTTCGATTTCTCATGATAATTTAGTATGAAGCTCAAAAAACACTTCTTCAAAATCCTATAAAAATCACTACATCAAAATTTAGACAAAAATCAATTAACAAAAACATCACAAAATATTTAATTTAAAAAAACTCATTTTAAATTTTTTTCACAAAAGACATACTTCAACCCAAAAAATTACATTAAAAATTCCACCAAAAAATGTCTTTAAAAATGAAATGAAGTTCATAATATTTCCTTCCAAGTCCCGAAAATAAATTTCACTTAAAAAATTAGAAAATCTCACTTTAAAAATCATTATAAAATATTTTACTTTAACCCAAACACTTACTCTAAAAAAAAAATGTCACTTTAGAAAATATGTAATATCCCAAATTTTGGGTCTCGTCGCCAATGCATGATAATAGCACATTTTTCGTAAGTATGTGCAATGAAATGTAAATGAAGCTCATGGATCCCTTAGATCTGAGATATATCATCTAAATCCAAGAGGAGAGTAAAAACAAATTAAACTAGGTGAGGTAAACATACCTCCCAATAACTAGTATAGTCGAAAACACCCTGTATCGGGGCCGCAACAATATGTAACAATATTGCGGTGAAAATAATGTAGTTTCGTTGAACAGCAAGAGGAGGAAAATAAGAAGGCTCAAACTATGTATACATCAGTAAATCAGACTATAATGAGGCCCATACAATGTATAATAGGAAATAGAAGCCAAGAATGAAAGAAATCCCTCAAAAGGAGGTGTTGCAACACATATATATTCACCGCAGCGTTTGACAACATTATTTTATTGCTATGCGTAGTTGTAGATTAAAACTTAGATCTAGGACAAGATAATGCATGAAAATTCAGATCTATGATAGATCCATACACTATAATATTTCTACTTTACACACCCCTTGGGGTTTTCAAAGAATACATAAAGCACATGGAGTAGATCTCAGATTCTATAACCAAGAAATTTGGTGATCTATTCAATTTCTGCTAGATATAGGAGTATTTAGATCATATCTAAATATGACATGGAGTAGTACAAAACCTGCGGATCATCACAAGAAGGGCAGATCCACAACACTAGAGATCACTTCTCAACAGCTTGCCAAAAACACCCCGCAACTTTCCTCTTGTGATGACGCAAGACTCGGAAGATAAAATGAGTTGTAGACTTGATGAACAAGCTTTGGCCTGACAAGATGTAGATCTCAAGCCTTAATAACTAATACTCTTGCCAACCGGATAGAAGACTTTCCCCACTGTGAGGCACTCAATGGCCTAGATCTCGAGAAAGTAGATCTAGCTCTCTTCTTGTCAGTAGCTTACAAGGACAACCAAACCTCTAACAGATATAGTTGGAAGATGAAGCTTGGCCAAATGCCTGGAGCAGTGGACAAGATGTACAAGACTCCTCCAAGAACTACTCAATGGAAGAGGTGGGATTCCCGATCGCAACACACAAGGCTAAAAAACACTATTCTTTGCTAAACATCCAAGAGAATGATATATGTCTAAACAGACAATATATTTAGAAATAATATGTTCATCAAAAACCCTTCACTTGATGTCCTTCTTCCTTTATAAGATAGAAATATTTCCAAACCCTAAACCATCTCAATGATTTAGCTCCATTCACATGTGTAGCCTCCAACTAAAACCGTATCAGGCATCAAGGAGGTTCATCGCATATAGACAATAAGCCGTTGATTTGGTCCTATCAATCTTGGCCAAATGTCTCAATCCCTTTCACACACATGGGCGCGGTGTTTTATTAACGTATCACCCAGCTTCTTGTTCACATGGGGCATTGATTTATTTTGCTGATTTAGGAGTTTTATTGATCCCCTTGTAATTTTATTCATGGAAACATAAAAAAAAAAAATTGAATATTCCTATTAGCTTGGCCAATTAGAACATTACGCTCCTCCCCCAAAATGCTCTTTGTCCTCAAGCAATTGATATGAGTGTTGGAACTCTTCTCCTCCTCCTTGGTGACACCAACATGAGTTAAGCTT
Source organism: Pinus albicaulis (assembly GCA_034641835.2). Lineage (NCBI taxonomy): Eukaryota > Viridiplantae > Streptophyta > Pinopsida > Pinales > Pinaceae > Pinus > Pinus albicaulis. Next base: position 9,039 of record JAXQQM020079024.1, on the reverse strand, counting down.
CCTCCATAAGCCAGTGTTCACCAAACCATCCAACCATGACTTGTTCCTCCAAATTTCTCATGAGACGCAAATAGCTCATCCCATAAGGAGACAATAAATCACATGAAACAAACATGGTTTTCCAATGCTCTCCCTAAAATATGAGACATAAATAATGGAGAGTGGCCATCCCATAGGGAACATGCGATGCCTTCCCTCTTCCTCCACATCCCCATAAAAAGTACAAGTCAATCATCGTATAGGGATCAAAAAATGTACATATAAACATAAATTTGTGCATATAGGTGGGTCACAAATCCTCAATATGGAACCAACACAATGCATCTTCCCCGCATGAAGATCTAGATATGGTAAGTGGTTTTCCCACCGCTTATTTTCTTCCGCACATACCATCTCACCATAGCTGAAAGTGTGAGATATGTTTGGTGCCTTAGGAAGCACCCATCATGTAGAAAAATCTCCATTTTTCTCCCAAGGGTGGGCCAAATTCAAAAAATTTCATGGCTCAATATTGGCCATGATGGCTACAAGATACAATACTCCTCCTGGAGCCATGGCCTCGCAAACATGGTGGAAAAATGCATGAAAATGTATCATAAAACATTTGTAACAAGAGCATGCTCTTCACCAAAAATCCTCCTCCTATCAAGGAAAGTGGTGCATAGATCTATCTTCTTCCTCAAAGAGAGAAAAAACAGAGGGCTAATTTAGCTCTTCCTAGAGTCATGTCAAGTACTCCAACTCCACAAGGTTCATGTATCTTTGATTAATGTTGATATAGTTCCCTTTCAAAGCCCTCCCAATATTAGCTCCTCAAGATGATGTCATGAGCTTCGTAGAATATGTGTGGCTAAAATAGAACCTCTTCATAAGCCCTTTGCATCTCTTCGAGCTTCTGTGACTTGTGACAAGAAGATCCTATCATGATCATAGATGACTCCATCTAAGATTGCATATATCACATCATGTATAAGTCATTGAGAATCATGCAAGTGTGAAGATCCTTGGAATATTCCACCAACAGCTTGGGATTTCCAATAGGGATCAAATGTGCCCAACAATGACAAGACTGATAATGTGTCATCTAAATGTCCTGCCTTGTTACCGCTTTCTCCTGACATTTCTATGTCAAAGGTGTATGTTGGAAGGTCCCGCTCCGATTTTCCTCCTGACATCTCGCATGCCAAAGGTATAAGGTAAGGTTGCCATTCCCTCCTTGCTACTCTTCTTGCATATATTCACATGCTCAAAATAAAGTGGAAGTTCTTAAAGCTAGCCTCCATGGAAGGCTATCATCTATTAAAACCTCCTTGGTTTTTTCAAAGTATGCATGTGACCACCATCTATCATCATGTATGGAAGAGTGTTCTCCAAACAAGTTTGTCTCCCGATTCAAGGATTGCCTCCCTTGTTCCATGATGGTGTCATTCTTCTTCCTTGCAACAATATTTCTCGAAATGTGAGATGAGAGAATGATAATGGTGTTAAGGGGAAAATAATTTCTCTCGAGCCTTCCCCATACTCGCCGTAGTATGGCCTCAAGTGCTCCCTCCTTCCTTGGATCTCGTGAAAGGAGCATCAATGTATGAAACATCTTCTACCAAATCTAAATTCCGTGGCTTCCAAGGTGGTATACCACAAGATAATGATGTATCATGGCCTTTCCCATGTGAACAATAGATGCGAACATCTTATGATCGGCTTCCACTACGCAAATCCATCTATGATTTTTTCAGGTGGAAGTTTCAGATTAATGGGGAATCACTCTTCGATGTAAGAGTGCTTTTGAGGGAGCAACTTCCCCATCTTCTTCCTCATATAATAGGAGGCTCACCTCATCATATCAGCGTTGTGATCCCTCATCTTCTTCACTCACCTTCTACAAGATCTCATAGTCTAAGGTGCTCCCCTTTAGATGTAGTTAACTCATGAACACCCATCATCACCTTGGTGTCAAGAGTCTCAACACAAACGACCGATTTGTCATATCGTGTGTCCCAAAACTGAATGCAATGTTGGAACACATTCCCTCCCTTTGTTTTTTTTCTCATTTTCTACCATCATAGACACATGCCGCCATCCTCTTCATGTGGAAGATCCTGTGGCCTTCTTGCAAAGATACAAGAGCCCTTAGTGAAAGAAATGGCTTCATCTCCATCTCCTAATAAAAATAGATCTCCTCCTCGTTGTAACAAAGGGCCGGAGGAGCCTTTAGCTCTTCTTCATCCTCCTCATCAATGGATCAGCCTCATCAATAGAGATCCTCTCTTGATCTCTTCTTGAAAAAGCAAACGCTCATGTATTCCTCTCGAGAAGAATGTTCTTTGGCCAAGTAAATTTTCCGTTGGCAAATCATGTAGCGTATATTTAACCCTTTCAAAATATTCGGAATTGAGTTATTCTGATCCCTCCATGCTATGCAAATATTCCAATTCTTGGGCTTAGTTTTATTACCCAAAGAAGTTTCGATGGCTCAACATCAAACCTTTTCATTAACCTCCTAGTGAACTTACAAGTAGAGATGTTTACATTTCTTAATGAAGAAGATTAAAATAACCAATGTGCACAAGCCTTACCTTATAGGTGCGCCGATAATCTTATCAGCTTTGAAACTGATGCAAATTTAAAAATATGTGTCCAGATTATTCACCCAAGACTTGTCAAGCTTTCGTGTGATTCATCAAATGTAGGTAGGAAAGTCCCACCCAAAGTATGTTGCATGCACCCAGCTCTTCATATGTCTCTATTGATATTCTCTTCTTTGAGCTGAAAAACTTTGGGAAGCTTATATGCTCTTTGAATCTTTAGACCGAGATTCATATTCTGAGATAGTCACCAAGAGTCTCCTCTGGTGTCTCTCCTTCTTCTCCTCTCAAGTAAAGGAATGTAGGCATGCTACAATGTTGTAAATCCGATCAGGTGGCTAAATGGTCACAATACATCATATGAGGAACTCGGGCTTCCTTCATGCGCAAACCTTCTAAAATATCTAAAAGATGTCTTTCATTCCTCATTCTCTATTTTCACTCTTAAGCTCATGCATGCTTTGGAACGGAGTTTTTGAGAACTCTTTCCCTTTCATTCCGCGCATAAAGGTTTGACCCTTGTCTTATTTGTCTTAAGTGTAATCAATCTTCTTCTATCTTTTCCTTCCATGAAAATCATATTGGCTTCTTAGTTCACAGCTATGCCAAGATGATGCTATGATACCACCGTAATATCCAAAAATTGGGACCGTGATCAATGCATGTATAATAACGGAATTTTCAGAAGTATGTGAAATGAAATGTAAATACGTAGCTCATGGATCCCTTATATTTGGAGATATAGCATCTAAATCCAAGAGGAGAGAAAAAAATCAAACTAGGTGAGGTAAACAAACCTCCCACACCTAAATATAGCCGGGAAAACATCGAAGAATGGGGTCAGAGCAATATGCAACAATACCGCAAGTTAATGCAGCTTTAGTTGAACATCAAGTGGGAGGCCAATAAGAAGTCTCTAACATTCATGTATACATCAGTAAATTAGATCTAGAATGAGGCCCATACAATGTATAATAGGAAATAGAAGATAACATTGCAAGAAATCCCTAAAAAGGAGTAGAATGCAACACATATATTCACTACAAAGGCTTGACAACATTCTTTTATTGAACATACAATAGTTGTAGATTACAACTTAGATCTAGGACAAGATAATTCATGAACATTCAGTTCTATGACATATCCATACACTATAATGTCTTTAGGTTGGTTGTATATGTTGGGGTTCCCATGTTTTGGCCAGGTTGACAGAGACCAAAAGATGAGACAACATAGAACCACTTTCAGACCTTAGGATCTAGCCCTCCTAGGTCCAGAGAGGGATCTCTCTATAATTATCAAAGGATATATGTCTTTGGAGTTCTCAATTGTGATTTTAGGCTAGCTATAGGCTCAAGGTTGTTTGTTTGATTGTTTGAGTTTGGTTTTTGAGAATCAGGAAGGAAGGTTTCATCATAAGACAAGGATGGGTAAAGAAGGAAGCTAGGCAAGGATAGATAACTCAGGGAACATCAAGGCCATTGGGCAATGGAGTCAAGAAAGGATTTACTTATGTTCAAGGTGTAAGCTTCAGTTGGGCTAGTCATCTAGAGCATTTGGATCTCAAAGACTGATTGGTGGGATGAAACACTAAGGAGTGAGAATGAAGGATGGAAAACCATCTGATTCCGTCTATAGATCAGGCCAGAGGTCATTTAACTCCAGGCCTGCTTGGACAAAACCATAGGCAACACAAGGGGTCTTGAAAAGGTTTGTATGGAAGGGCGGGTTATGAAGAGGCAGCGACAGGCTTTACACCTCCCAATGTTCCTAACCTCTTTCAATTAAATCTTAACAAAGACATCTGAACACTAATTCTATCAACTTGCACATCAGAGAGCAGGAAATAATCATCCACTACTCTGGTTTAGTCAATTAAAAACAATATTCAGATATACATATGAGCAGAAAACATTAAAGACTGAGAGAGCTGGGACATAAGGTACCTAACAAGGGTAAATCTTATGTCATGCGTTCAGATGTCAGTCAGAAGAACATGAAATGAAATGGAAATAAACAAAGAGATAAGAAAAAAATCACCAACTGCTGTAGATCAGGTGGTGTGGAAGGAGGGGTTTCGCTGTCCCTAGTGTCTCGCTGGTCCGAAACACTGAATGACCTAGTTCTAGGTAATCTTTTTTGGAGGTCTAGGTCGAGGAAAGGGTCTAATAGAGCTGCAAGATCTTCTGGCGCAGAATTGGCTCTATGAATGTTGCTGGAAATAGTTGATCTCCTACTCACAGGTGTTCTTTTAAGGATTTTCTCAGGATTATCAACTGTTTCAGGTGGGTTTGGATCAGGGAAAGCTCTTGTACGAATGGTTCTGTGAGCCAGAGTGTTGTTTATAAGCCAAGCAGCTTAGCCCTACTTGTTATTTCTACTGTGGTTAATGTTGTCTTGGGAACTGGACTCCCTGTGGAGTCTTCATTATGCTTTGGGACTGGTCTCCCAGTGGAGTCTGATGTGAAACCGAGATAATCAACAGGCCTACTGATCACCAGTGGAGTCTTTAACGTTTAGGAACAATGGAGTCGCCAGGTGGATGGTTTAGGATGATTCTAGGGTACACTGTCCACCACGGTGCTCAGGCATTATCACCTTTCATGAATCTCCTCTAAAGCAACAAGCTCCAACCAGAGATTGACTGGGAGGGCATTAACCAGATATGTCACCCCTAAAGAGAGGATGAGATCTGGAGGCTACCTGGCCCTATCCAGGCTCTGTCTAAGAGTATGGTGGATATTCAATAATGGGGGCTGATTCAAGAAAGGTGTGACTTACCGTCAACCTAGCCAGAGTTCTAAGTTTCTGAGGTTTAAAGGGTGTTTAAGACGAAATGTACTCAGAAGTCCCCAGCGGAGTCGCCATTATGTTGGGGTTCCCATGTTTTGGCAGATTTGGCAATACCAAAAGATGAGACAACATCAAACCACTTTGGGGCCCTAGGATCTAGCCTTCCTGGACCCGGAGAGGGATCTCTCCAAATAGATCAAAGAATGATGTCTCTTTGAAGCTCAGAATGAGATGTTAGGCTAGTTATGAAGCACAGAAGGGGGTTTTAAATGATTTGGTTGAAGGGTTGCTGGGTTGGTTAAGAGATCATGGACTGGGAAAGCAATGGAAAGAAAGGAACAAAGTAGCAGGCTGTTTCAGCAAAGAGGATGGGCCAAGACCGTGCCATCCATTGGGCTATGGAGTCATGAGAGGGAATTACTTGCATCCACTAGCCAAGGCTTTCAAAGGGCAAGTCATCTACACTAAAGGATATTTTAGGCAGATGGTGGAGTGGAACATTAAGGAAGGAAAGTGAAAGAAGGAGAACAACCAGATTTCTGTCTATAGATCAGGTCAGAGGTCATTTAACTCCAGACCTGCTTGGACATACTCAAAGGCAGCTCTCAAATAGACAATGGGGCTGCTTATAGATCAGACCAGAGGTCATTTAACTCCAGGTCTGCTTTAGCAACTCCAAGGGAAAAATAGAGATAAGATTACAAAGAAACATCTAAGAAGCAAATCCCCAAGTTCATACATCAGCCAGCAGGCAATAACATCCGTTGCGCTGGTTAAACCCATGAATTAACTCTTAGATAGCACATGGAGCAGAAAACATAAAGCTAGGGAGAGCAGACAACATAGGGCACCTAACAAGGGCGAATCCTATACCATTATTCTGATGCCTACCAGAAGAACATGAAACAATATGAAAATGTAATAAACAGAGTTAAGAAACACATCACCAATAGTAATAGACCAGGATCCTGTGAAAAGTGCTTTGATTAATTGATGCAACACCAGTCATGTACAATATGGCTCAATGGCTGTTACAGCCTAGACTTTCTCCTCCCAACCTATTACATACAACTACTCTGCTACTCCCTCCCACGACTGTTCTAACAGTCAAGAATGAATCCCTCTAACAGCAGATGCCCAGCAAGGCAACAACAACATTACAATGATATCCTTCTGTGCTTTATAGCAGAAGAGACACAGAGGACCGACTGAGGAGGTAGGTGAATTTTAAATGTTACATTTAAACACAATAATGAATGCAGGGCCAAGACCCATTCTGCTTGATGCACTGTATATCTAATCTTTGTCACCTTCCTCGTGAAAGAAAGATCTGCTTCGGATATGATTTGACCTTTTGGCTGCAGTACTCCAGGTGATTTGAACAAAATGAAAGAACTTGCTGAGGGGTCTGCCTCATGGATGTTAGATTGTTTTGAACTATAGCTGGGACGAGAAATTCCTTCAAGGACACGGCGCATAATAAAGGCTGTATGGGAGACTTGTCCTTTATGGAAAAACATTCTGCTGATAAGAAAACCTTGATATTACCTGTTATTGATGTTCAGGATCTCCAGAATCGATCCTCGGGGTCTTCAAAATGATGCTTTGCCTCTTTAAGCCTCTGTTTCAGGGCTCAAGATCTTCTTTGACGCGCATTAATCCCTCTGCTCTGTACTGAAAATCCTTGCTGCTTCATTACTGCCTCTGTCAAGTTAGCTCGATCTTTAATGGCGCCGGAAGGATTTCGGCGTTTGAACTCTGCTCTCCATTAATGTGAGTCCTGACGGCCCCATTCCTTGACTTTCCTGATGGTACTGGCTCATTAGATTTGATCCTGACTGCGTTGCTCGCCATTGAGGTAGTACATTGAACAGCGGCGATCCCATCCTCTAGAAACTCTGCAACACGGCGAACTTATGAAGAAAATAGTGGACGGAGCGATGAATGCAGGGTCAACGAAACGGTGGTGCGGCGGTGGCGGAAACCAAGCTATTATGATGAAAATGCAGTGGAGTGGTGGAATGCACGGACAATAGGGTTTGGTAGAAATATGCAGCGCAGACCGTTAGATCCTGGCCTAGAGACGAAGATCAACGGTGGAGATTGAACGGCGTAACAATATATGAAACTAACCAAAACAAACGAAATGAATGAAATGCGACGGAGATGAATGAAAGAGTGGGACCCAGTGGAGGCGGAGGGCGATTAGATCTTGACCGTTAGATCCCAGATCCAATGGACGGTTAGGATCAAATCGGAGGATCGCAATCGGGGGGGGGGGGCAAGGGATACACATCCAAAAAGTTTCGATTGCGATCAAGGCGATGTTGCGATTGAGCGATGACCGTTGATCTGCGGAGAAAAGGACGGACCAGATTGAATCGGAAGACAGAGAGAAGGACTCGCGATCAGCGGAAAAGGGAAGAGCGATGGCCGTTGGATCATGTAACAGACGGACGGCCACGATTTAATCGGGAGACGGAAAGAGGGACTTGCGATTGCGATCGGGAAGGGTCTGCGATTGAGCGCTGACCGTCGATCTGGCAGGGAGATCAACGGTGGGGACAACGATCGAAGGGGCAGAAGCGATTAAGCGCTGGCCGTTAGATCGGCGGGAAGATGGACGACGGAGATTAAATCGGAGGATCGCAATCGGAGCTGGGAGCAGAAGGCTTGCGATTAGCGGAGGACCGTCGGATCAGGCGGGGAGATCAACGGTCAGGATTGAATCGGAAGATCTCAATCGGGGCGGCACCATTGTGAGTTGCGATTGCGATCGGACGGGGGTTGCGATTGAGCGAAGACCGTTGGATCTGTGATTAGATCAACGGCTCACAATCAATCGGTGGGAGAAAAGGAAGGCGCGATGGGGTGTGAAGCGATTAATGTTGGACCGTTGGATCGGCGGGACGGATCAACGGTCAAGAATGGATCGGAGAGCTGTAATCGGGGCGGCACTGCTGAGGCTTGCGATTGCGATCGAACGGGGTTTGCGATTAGCGCTCCACCGTCGTATCAGAACAACAGATCGACGGTGAATAATGCGTCGCGGGACTTAAAGCGCTAAAATGATCGCATCGGGATTTTGCGTTATAACAAAGGAATCTGCACCCGCCCGATCTTCCGATTGCGATTAGCGCCTAGGACTTAAGCGCTTGGTCTCAGCGCACGGGCATGTGTGGGGAAGTGGTTGAAGGGGCTTGCGGTAAAGGGGCTAAGCCCTATAACATGGTCGGAAAGTGGGTTTTGGCCCCTTTTAATGGATTTTAAGGGGTTTAAAGGGGAACGATAAGGGGAAAAAAGGAGAAAAAGGCTAAACAAAGGGTAAGAGGGGGAATTTAAAGGGGATTTTTAGGGGGATTTGAGGGGTAAAAGGGGAAATACAAGGGGGAGCCAAGGGGGATAAAAGAGGCTGAACGAGGGTAACAGAAAGGGAATTTGGACAAAGGGAAAAAGGGGGAATTGATGTATGTTGCAGGGGTAAAGGAAGGAATGACAAGCCCTTTTTAGCAGTTTACTAGCAGAGGTGGATTTGTATTAGGCACAGCAATTGCGAGACTTCAAGGAGGATGGATTTTCAGGGGAAAGGAATTCCTTGAAGACTCAACGATGAATTAGCCCCCTATTTTCTTGTCAAAAATTTCATAGGGGGGCTAACAGT
>JAXQQM020090455.1:0-36613 GCA_034641835.2 Pinus albicaulis | reverse complement strand
AGGCCTATTATTAGTGCTACTACTTTACTTAAGAATGATTCTATTGTACATGAGAGTTACATAGAACAATATGCATCAGATGTTGATTTTAAGGATGTGTATGCTAACTTGAGTGAAGGGAATCATGTTGAGGAGAATGATTATCACATACAAAAAAAACTTCTTGTTTCATTTGAGAAGGTGTATACAGGAGGGGGTGCAGTGTCATGAGAGAAACTCATTCATCTCTTATTGTTGGACACTTTGGAGTAAGCAAAATAGTGGCACATCTACAGAGGTATTGATATTGGCCTCGCATGATAGATAGTGTGTCACATTTTATAAGGGTTGTTCTATGTGTGCAACAAGTAAGCCTAGTAATAGGAAGCTTGGGCTGTACATGCCACTACTAGTACCATCAAGGCCATGGGAGAGTGTCTCCATGGACTTTGTTGGAGGTCTACCTATTTCAAGAAAACAACATGATTATCTTTATGTGGTTGTGGATAGATTCAGTAAAATGTGTATACTTATGCCATGTAAGAAAACCATTACTGCTGAACAAACTGTTGAACTTTATTTTCAACATGTATGGGTTCATTATGGATTGCCAACTTCTATTGTTAGTGACAGGGATTCCAGGTTCATTTGGAATTTTTGGTCCAATCTTTGGAGTATGATGGACACAAAGTTGAAAAAGAGTACTTCTTTTCATCCGCAAACTGATGGAAAAACTGAGGTGGTGAATAGAACTGTTGTGCATCTATTGATAGGATATTACAGAAAACATCCTAAGCTGTGGGATGATCAATTGCATTACATTCAGCATGCTTACAACCGGGAAAAGCACTCTTCTAAAAATACATCACCTTTTAAATTATGCTTTGGGTATTTTCCAAAATCGCCATTAGACTTCATCTTTGAGAAGGATGTTGCAATAGATGGCCATAGTGACATTGACAAGGCTCGAAATTTCATTGAGAAAATTCATATTATACATCAACAAGTTCAATAACAGCTTGAGAAAAGTCAAAGAAAATACAAGGAGAGGTATGAAAAACATAGAGTTGATCACAAGTTTCAAAAAGGAGATGAGGTATGGTTGCAAATTAGCAAAGAAAGGATGCAAGGAGAAGTTAAAAATCTCAAACCCATTCGCTATGGTCCATTCAAGATCATAAAGCAAGTTGGTAACAATGCATTTCAGCATGACTTGCCTTCATATATGCAAATGTATTCAATTGTTAATTTTTAAAACTTACGTTTTTATGAGCCACCTTTGATCGATGTTCAAGAAAGTGATGTTGAGGCGCCTTCTGTTGAATATTTCTCACAGAATTTCTGGATGAGCTCCAAGGAGAATCTGGTTCCAGCGGAGGACAAGATCATCCAAGAGGGGGTATTTGACTACCTTCGATTTGGGCTCAAAGGCAACTAAACCAAGCGAGCGAAATGGATGGAGAGTTGGAAAGGTGAGAGGGAGTTATACTCTCATCTACTGAAAAAGGTAATCAAAGTATTTTGGGGTCCAAAAGCTTCCCAATGGGGAGGTGTGATCAGGTGGTGTTCATAAATTTTGTTCAAAATTGAAAGTTACATGATTGGGTTGAAATCAGGATGGTTGCGTAGATCTCGACTTCTGGATTCCAGCACAGTGAACGGTTCAAAAAATCGATGTCGTATGAGGGAGATATCGCGTTTTGATCGATTTCCCAAACAACTAAATTTTGTGACAGGTTTGACTGGGTGGCACAGTACCAGTTCATTAGTGATTTTGTGTTTTTCCCTAGATCGATGGGGAGGGTGACACATGGCCTTACAGAGGCCTACCTTATCCCAGGAAGGTGTATTAAACATTTATGGAAGTGCAGTAGGGGGGTCCCCCCATGACCTCCGGCAGAACAACCACCCACCACACCACCCGCGTTGTGCATTAGATCTTAAAATTAATAGGGAAAAGGTTATATTTAAGTCTCAATAGAAATGCATTTGGTGGTTGGGATTGCCTGCAGTCCCAACTCGTTGGCGGTCTCATGGAAGAGTGTTCACATTGCAATGAAACCACGACATAAAACTTCACCCGACGGCTTATCGTAACTACAATCTCCATCATTCAAGTATATCACATGTTGCAGTTACAGCAAATATCTCCACGTGGTCAGGTCTAAACTCTGTTTTTAACTCTGGTTCAAACAACTTATCATGGTTCAAGCCTACAGTTCCACCTGCGGTTGCGGTTAAACCATATGTTTTGGGTTGGCATGTGGCCACCCAACCATAACATTTAATTCCAACAGTTAGTGCTGGAAGAAAATATAGAGCGCGCCCTAAATTTGTGCTAAATTTCCAAAATAACTCCAGTTAAGTGAAGTTCTCCACAATTATTGGAGCTTTTCTAGGTGTTACTGGGAAAATGAGTTGGAGGCTCAATTTTTGCCCATTCTGAGTGAATGAAGAGTCATTCTAGACTAATTGGAGCATTATGGAGCCATTGGTGTATAGAAAACAACCATTAGAAGCCTATAACTACATGTATTTGCAAAATTCTGAGCATAATTAAAGATGGACATGCCATTGGGAGCTGGACTAGCAGATGTAGCCTAGGAGGGGTGAACTGCTTCATCATGCCTACTGTGTAAATGTTATGTGGTGTTTTATTTCTCCGTTATACACTGATGTTCAGTGTTATTTTCTCTTATTTCATGCTTCTAATTCACTAAAATCATCTATATTTCATGGCTTGAATTCTCAAACCTTAAGAAAACTATGGAGACAAGTATGCACATGTTTTATAACTGAAAAGACACTTAGCACAACAAAACTAATACAGTCCTTTCAGATCAATCACTAGACTCTTTGTCAGTTATTTCTCTATATGGTTTTCTAGATTTAAGCAACCATAGATTTGTACTCATATTTACTATTGCATAATAATCAAACACTCAGTTGTTGCACCGGTTTTCCCGAGTTGGTTTTTTTCAAGGACTTAGTACAAAAATATCAGTGTTATTTGTGTGTGTGTTCATCTATCTTTCCATTGTTATTTTTACTCTACAATATATATTTTTTGAAGGCTTTAGTTATTGGTTTTGATATTTTTCGTAGAACACAATAAAAATTTGTTCGGTATATTTAACAAATAGAAGAAACTGAATCAATTGTTGTAGTAGGATTTCGGGTAATGGAATTCTCACATGGTATCAGAGCACAGATAGAAGCAGGAAGAACTCAATTATAGAAAGGAAGAGGGATATTTGAAGCACTGCGTAAGAATCTTCTCGAAAACCCAGGAGGTTGCACAGTCCATGGGCCAGGAAAGAAAATATTTGAGGAAAAATTATTTATCTTAGTGAATCGATAAATAATACATTTTTTAGATCAAATATTGTTAGAGGTAGAGGGAGCAGTATATTTTTCCTTGCAAAGAATATCTTCAGCTCGGACGTGGTTTTTCTACATCATTTTTCTAAACGAAAATAGCATCAAGAGGAAGGAAGAGCACACACTGGGGGAATTATCTCCTCAGGAAATTTCTAGCCTAGAAACTTGACTTCTCACTATAGAGCTGCAGTGGTTATGAACAGATCTTCCCGCCCCAGTAGGGAGTGTGTAAAGCCTAGCAGCAGTTTCACAAAGGAGAAGAGGAAGATTTCAAATTTTTTGCAGACATGGCATCAACAGGGTTGAGAGATCAATATCGATTGGACGATCATCTAACTACGTGAGCTGGAAGGCAAGAACTCATTTTCTTGTATATGAACACGATCTCAAGGCATATATTAACTACGTGGTAGTTGTACCCACATATCCAGATCAACTGAAGGCCTACAATAAGAAGATGGTCAAGGATAAGAGACTAATTCTTTATGGGGTTCAAGATCACGTGGTATCAAACATAGTTGGCAAGGACACTGCCAAGTAGATGTGGGATGATCTTGCCACGTTATACCAGGGATCTTCCAATTAGTGGAAGATGTATCTTGAGAATAATTTGAGATGTACCGGGAGGCAGAAGGGGGATCACATAGACCCCTTCTTTACTAGACTTCAAAATGTCCGGGATCAGTTTTGTGCAGTCGGGTGAATGCCCCAACCTATATAAATGGTGTGGTTTTCTCTAAATAGTGTTTTTGAATACTGGCAAGTCTTCGTCCAAAGTATCCTGGGCTGAGAAAACTTTCCAAATTGGGATAGAATGTGGGTCAATTTGCAACAGGAGGAGATGAGATGAGACTTGGTGAAGAGCACCATCAGTGGCAGAAATAGAAGTGGGATGAAGACAATGAAGGAAGAGGAGAATGCAACCCTCGCATCAAAATGGCAGTAGGAGCATCGCAGGAGGAAGAAGAAAATTTCAAAGGTCAAGTGCTTCATATGTGTTGAACTTGGTCACTACAGCACTCAATGTCCTCTCAGAAAGAAGGACAAAGAGGAGAAGCAGGATCAATAGGTTGCATCCACGAATATTGATAGGTTGTCCTCAAGACTGGAGGAATATTTTTCCATGATCACCGACATACCTCCAGGAGTGAGGTGGGATTATTTGGTTTTGTATCCCTAGAATGATACAGTTGGGCAAGATCCTTGAGGATTCCAACTCTTTGATCAATACCTTTCTATAGGAGCCCATAACAATAGTAGAAGGATGAACCAGTGGCAGTTGGTGCAATCAGGTACCAGAGTGATATATGTAGTAGCTAGTAGCAGTCTAAGACTGAGCATAGAAGAGAAGAATTGGTAGTAGTGCAGTTAGCACAGTGCAGATTCGGCAGCATCGTAGAGGATCCAGTGGCAGCGCAGAGACTAGTCGCAGTTAGGACTTAGGTAACATACGCATCAGACTAAACACATTTGGTTCATTATGATGGACATATATCAGTTGCAGCAGTAACAAAATATGATAGACATTTGCATATGTTTCAGTAACAGCAACAACATAGTTTCAATGTAGATGCAGTAGTTGGCAGCAGTTCAGTAGGGAAACAACAACATAGATGCATCACGTATCATATTTTTTCATTTGGTGGGAAACAGTAGCCAGACATCAACAGCGCCACATGAGATGGTGCAGAGGAAGTGTATTGTAGTTGCAATACTAGAATACTTTCCTCGTTAAGAGGGAGTGCTATTTTTTGTAGCATCGAATGTGTTCTAGCCTCGAGATTTCGCAGAGAGGTTAGAATACATGAGAAATCCAATACCAAGAAATCGTTCTGGGAATTCCACCTAGAGACAACTTAATTATGATAATTAATAAATTTTTAAAATTTCCTAAGTATAACTTAGGAAATATGATTAATCAAAAAGTATTAATTAATTCAAGTGTGAATATTCTAGAAAAAGGCATGGATAGAGTTCTAGTTAATCTTATCCATCGATTAAGTTTTAATTGTGGTCGTTGATGTCTCAACGAGAGATTGTAAGAAGAAACTCGATGGGGCTTGGAGGATACACGTGCAGTTTTATTTCACTAGAGATCAATTTCCAGAGTAGCAATGCTAAGTTTCCATAGAGAGAGCCAGTGAGATCGAAGTAGTGAGAGAGGGGCACGGATAGTAAGGTCGAAGGACTATTTTCCAGATCTTATGAGTGCACATCAGAGAGGCAGTGAGTTCCACAGAGGTAATGCAGAGGCCACGCAGAGGCAGTGCAGTGCTTTAGAGGAGATATGTATTTTTTATGGGAAGCAGAGTTGATACAATGCTAGAAGTAGAGAGAAAGCTTGGAGGCAAGGAGGGTCTAGTTCCATACAGCAGTTCATCAGTTACTGAGAGGGAATTTGTTCCTAGTTGTGGGGATGCAGTATTGTGTAGGTTGACGCAGTGACTAGATAGAGGTATAGGTTCAAAGTTGAATCAACAGTGGAAGTGAGATTTTTCTCACTAGACTCTTTGTTAGTTATCTCTCTGTATGGTTTTCTATATTTAAGCAACCATAGATTCGTAGTCACATTTATCAATGCATAATAATCAAACCCTCAGTTGTTGCACTGGTATTCCTGAGTTGGGTTTTTCCAGGGACTTAGTCCAAAAATAATAGTGTTATTTGTGTGTATGTGCATCTATCTTTCCAATGTTATTTTTATTCCACACTATTTATTTTGTGAAGGATGTGTTTTATTGGTTTCGATATTTACCGTAGAACACGGTAAATAATTTGTTCATTATATTTAATAAATAGAAGAAACTTAATCAGTTGTTGCAGTAAGATTCTAATTAAAGAAATTATCGCATGGTATCATAGCGTGAATGATCAACGGAGTTCGGTTTGAAAAGAAGGAGATTCTAATCAGTATTGCATGACGGTTGCTCGAAAGCAGAGGTTGCACGGTCCATCGGCCCAGGAGGGGAAATTTTTGAGGAAAAAATATTTCTCTGAGTGAGTCGACAAAGAATAAATTTTCCAGATCAAGGATTGTCAGAGGTAGAGGGAGAAACAACATTTTCCTTGCAGAGAACATCTTCAACTAGGATGTAATCATAATAATTATTAGTAACGATTTTCAGATCTCAATTATCGTCGGGAGAGGAAGGAAGAAGCACATTGGGGGTGTTAGCGCAGATACGCACGAGTGAAGAAGGCAAAACTCGAGGCAACATCAAACCAAGCTCAACCTCGTAGCTAGCCCTACGAGGACAGGAGAGGGCTCTCTCTGGGTCTATCTCAGTGAAAGATGTCCAATAGGATCTGAGATGACCTAAATGAAACATTGATATTGATTTTAGGCTAGTAAACAGATAAGAAAGGAGTTTTTGATAAATGATGGGTTTCTGGGTTGTGTGGGGCAAAGACAGCATGAGCAGAGATTAGATGAAAAACGCAGATTATCTCCTGAGGCAAGATAGGCATGAAGTTTAACAATCAAATTGGAATTATATGGAGTGAAAGACCGCTGCGAGGTTGACAAGGGCAATGGTTGAATCCTTATCAAACTGAAGAAAACATAGAAAATGAATACCTCCCAAGGCAGAGCAGTAAACTGGATTCTGCCATTTCTCACTTAAAAGTATTCAACAGAAAATGATTATGAAATGAAATCTAAAACATTACAAGCTACATATGAAACATAAGAAAGACATATATCAAATGTCATACCACGGGAATCTAGAACGACTGTATCTTTTCATTAAAATCTCTGTCATTGTACAATAAAACTCACATTTTCTCCTACCTGACTTTTAGAACTCTACCCCCTTTACAAGTGATTTACAACGTATAAATAAACTTAGAGAGGTGATAACTGATCGATAAAAATAAGGAGCAGCGTTACAATTTGTTTATTGATAACAAATAAATGGGCAAAACCTATAGCTAAACTTTCTGAACTGCAACTGAAAACCAAAAATAGGCCAATCAATTCGATGGCTCTGCTGGGATAGTTATTTTCACTTCAATTTGGCCTCTGACTTTGATTGCCATGTTACATTTACCATTTGAAAATCTCTGCTGGCCAATGAAAAAACAAAGTGTGGATCCCATTCATTGTGACTAAAGACAAAAATAGACTTCCGTTCCTAATTTTCTGCATGATAGATGTCTTCATTTTAATTTAGCTTTTCAATTTCTGACTTTGCGCCTTCTTTCCAAGTCGGGAGCTGACATTCTGCATTTCGAACACCTGATCCCTTTATCAAATCTTGTGCAACATTTTTAGCCATAGCAACCTCATCTAAATTTTCAACAGCAGCTTCACTATTCAAAACATCACTCAAAATTTCCAGTTGCGGTCACAAATATGATATGATACCTTGAAGAAAGAATGGAAGTACATAATTCGATGATTTTGTGTAAATAAACAGCCAGCGCATAAAGAGTTAAAAGAAAAAAAAAAAAAATCAAACAAACGCAAATCTTTATAATTCATGGTTCAATAAAATAATTACGGGAAGTGTCTTCTGAACGGCCTTCAACCAGTTATGACACCGGCCAGGACATCACTCTTTCCGCGTGCAAAAATAGTATACACAAGACGGATGGCATCTAGCCACCCATCCATTGCTTCCCAGGTGTCTGCAACGAGATAGCATGGTCCATGAACAGTATCAATACAAAGACGCCCCTGGCGGTAGAGTAAGATCTGTTTGCAAGTCATTGAGAGATTTCAACGAACCGCAAACAAAAAGTTTCGGGCTCGTTGCTGGTGGGTAGCGCCCTTCTCAATGGGTAGCGCGCACTGGGTGGT
This sequence comes from Pinus albicaulis, assembly GCA_034641835.2. Classification (NCBI taxonomy): domain Eukaryota; kingdom Viridiplantae; phylum Streptophyta; class Pinopsida; order Pinales; family Pinaceae; genus Pinus; species Pinus albicaulis. Next base: position 28,452 of record JAXQQM020090455.1, on the reverse strand, counting down.
AGCGCTCGTGTTATTTAACACGGGCCGGGAAGCCTTCTGGCGGGTAGCGTGGCACCAAGTGGGGGTAGCGCGCACCACGTGTGGGTAGCGCGCACTCAACCTCGGGTCCACAACTATGAAATCACGGCTTCGCCTTCAAGAACTCAATTTCGACTTCTGGGCCTTGCTATGTGAACGATTAACCTGGCTGAACATCAACATCCGATTCATCACCTTCCATGAGGTCCACAGATATTCTCTCCAAGTAGAGGATTTGGCTTGCTATGAACTTTTTTGTCCAAACTCAATTGCAACAAATACTTTAGTCCATTAACAAATTGATTCACACCAGCAAGGTCGATTATGTTAGAAACAAAGAGCTTGCATCACTGCCATAGTTGGGCTCAATCAAAGCCCAACATGCTATAATATCAAGTCGAGCTGAAGCTGGTAGGTATTTTTTCTTTTGATCCTCACTTCCACACATTGAAATTGTAAGCATTGCCAAGCAAGTATGCACCATCATAAATGTAGAACAGCTAGCATCTACCCTTGCAAGTTCAGTCATTGCAAGAGCACTCCCAAGAATAGATAGACCAGGGCAGCCATATCCCTTAATGGTGCCTCCAGCCACTTTAATATTCGCGAGATTTGGCACAATCTCAAATGGAAATTCTGCTCGTTCCCAGTACTTTACAATTACAGGGGCAATTTCTGTTTCTGCAACTTCCCTTGGTTTTTAAAGAAAAAGAGTTTTCTTTGTTGTCTCTTGCAGGGATGGTGGCCTGTCTTGGCTCGGCATTTTTTCACATTCATACAAAATCTGCTTTCCAATTTCCTTTTTGATTTGCTGACTTGAATGAGGGCTTTTCTTTGTCTTCTTGCAGGGATATTTAGCATGAAGTTTGGCAAGGTGACATAGAGCCTGCATTTGAAATCTTCAAGACAAAAAATTACATGGTTATTACAAACAACTAATTTGCCAATTTCTTCTCCAAAACAGGGTTTTGGAGAAGAATCATCCTTTTGATCATTAATGATGATGAAACTCCTGAAATAATAACTTACTGAACCTTCCTCTGGCTTGCACATGTTATTGAAGCACTTCTGAAGAAAAAACCCTGGACTCAAGAATTAAAATGACTCTCTTAATGACCGCAAATGACGAGAAATGAACCTGGGTGAATTTGATCACACAGGGCCGACAAGATGAGAGATGTTAATGGGGAATTATTTCCTCAGGGAATTTATAGCCCATAAATTATATTTCTCACTGCAGAGTAGCAGTGGTTGTGAGCAGATATGCCCACTCTATCAGGGAGTGTGTAGAGCCTAGCAGCAGTTGCGTAGAGGAGAAGAGGAATATTTCAACATTTTTGCAGAGATGGCATCAGTAGGGCTGAGAGATCAGGATCGGTTGGACAATTTGTCTGACTACATGATCTGTAAGGCAAGAAATTCTTGTCTTCTATATGAACAAGATATCAAGGCCTATATTAGTAACGTGGTAGTTATACCCACATATCCATATCAGATGAAGGCCTACAAGAAGGATATGGCAAAGGCGAAGAGACTAATTCTCGATGGGGTTCAAGATCACGTGGTAACACACGTAGTTGGAAATGAAACTTCCAAGAATATGTGGGATATTATTGCCATGTTGTAGTATGGATCTTCTGAGAAGAAGAGGATGTATCTTGAGGAGAAGCTGAGATGTACCAGGATACATAAGGGGGAGTGCATAGAACCCTTCCTTACTAGACTTCAGGATGTCTGGGATCAGTTGCCAACAGTCGGGTCAGCGCCCCAACCTACAAAATTGGTGTGATTCGCTCTAAATAGTGTTTCTTAAGACTGGAAGGTCTTCTTCTAGAGTATCCTGAGCAGAGAAAACTTGCCATATTGGGACAGAATATTGACAGATATGCAGCAAGAGGAGATGAGACGGGACTTGGTGAAGAGAACCATTAGTGGCAACATCAGTAGTGGGATGAAGGAAGTGAAGGAAGAGGAGAATGCAACCCTTATATAAAAGGGGCAGCAGGATTAGTGCTTCATATGTGGTGATCTTGTTCACTACAACACTCAATGTCCTCTCAGAAAGAAGGACATAGAGGAGAAGTAGGATTAGCAGGTTTCATCCGTGGAGATTGATAAGTTGTCCTCCATATTTAAGGAAGAGTTTTCCATGATCACCAACATACCTATAGGAGTGAGGTGGGGTGATTTGGTTTTGTAGCCCCATAGTGCTACAGTTGGGTAGGATTTTTGAGGAGTCCATCTCTTGGATCAATAACTTACTACAGGAGCCCATAATAGCTGTAGCAGGATCGACCAGTGGAAGTTGGTGTATTCAGATGCCAGAGTGACAGATGCAGTAGCTAGTAGCAGTCTCAGATTGATCAGTATAGAGCAGAGTTGGAAATAGTGCAAAGTCAGCAGCAACGTAGAGGCTTCAGTGACAGTGCAGAGACTAGTAGTAGTCATGACTCGGGTGATATATGCATCATTCTTAACACTATTGGTTCAGTGTGAAGGGAATATCTTAGTTGCAGTAGTAGCAACAAATGAGAGACAGTTTCATATGTTGCAGTAGCAGCAACAACAGAGTTGTAGTGAAGCTGCAGTAATTGGTAGAAGTTCAGCAGGGTCAATAGCAACACAGATGCAGCACATATCAAAGTTGTGCAGTAGTTGGTTTGCAGTAGTAGCCAAACATCAGCAGCATAGCAGGAGATGGTGCAGAGGCAATATATTGCAGTTTCAGTACTAAAACACTTTCCTCGCTAAGAGGGATTGCCATTTTTTGTAGCATTGGATGTGTTATAGCCTCAATATTTTGCAGAGAGGTTAGAATATATGATTACTCCAATACGCAGGAATAGTTTCTCGAAATTCCACCTAGAGGCAACTTAATTAAAATAATTAATTATTTTTTAATATTTCCTAAGTCTAAACTTAGGAAATATGATTAATTAAAATATATTAATTAATTTAGGTGTAAATATTCTAAAAAATGCATGGATAAAGTTATAGTTATTATTATCCATCGATTAAGTTTTAATCATGTACGTTGATGTCTCAACGAGATATTATAAGAAGAAACTCGATGGGGCTTGGAGGATACACTTGTGCAGTTCGATTTCACTGGAAGATCGATTTCTAGAGTAGTAGCATTGAGTTTCCAAAGAGAGATCCATTGAGCTCGAAGAAATGAGAGAGGGGCAGGGATAGAAATGTAGGAGGAAGATTTTCCAAATCTAGTAAGTTCACAACGGAGAGGCAGTGAGGGCCATAGAGATTCAGCTTAGAGGCCACATAGAGGAAGCACATTGCTTCAGAGGAGATTCATATTTTTGTTGGGAAGCATAGTTGAATCTGTGCCAGAAGCTGGAGAGAGATTCTAGAGGCTAGGAGGGTCTAGTTTCCAGAAAACAATTGATCAGTTAGTGAGAGGGAATTTGTTCCTAGCTGCGGGGACGCAGTAATGTGTAGGATAACGCAGTGACTACACAAAGGCAGAACAAAGCAACTCATCTTGAGCCAAGGTTAGTGTCAGATCACCAATGGGAGTGAGATTTTTCTCACTAGACTCTTTGTCATTTATTTCTCTGTATGGTTTTCTAGATTTAAGAAACCATAGATTTGTACTCATATTTACTATTGTATAATAATCAAACCCTCATTTTTTGCACCAGTTTTCCCGAGTTTGGTTTTTCCAGGGACTTAGTCCAAAAATAACAGTGTTATTTGTGTGTGTGCATCTATCTTTTGAGCGTTATTTTTATTTCGTAGTATTTATTTTGTGAAGGTGTTGAAGCCCCTAAAATCCTAACTTCAAACATTAAGGAAACCACCCGGTCCGAACCTTGGTACAACTCATTTTCCGTTTGTGATAGTGGCTCCGATTGGATAATATGGGACCAGTTTCCCAATAATAAATGGAATGATTTGGTGATGAGGTGTTTGTATAATGGATGGTGAAATTTTGATATTTAATCTACTGCTTGATAAATACAAATAACACTAAACTAACCCGAGTATTTAAAGATGAACACGATTTAAGAATAATTTCAATTAAACAAACAATCATAAAGATGACTTATTTATTTAAAAGAAAGATGAGATTTCATATGATGATAACTCTGTTTAAGAAGTTAAACAGAGTTAGAATAACGTATCGTATTCACAAATTTATATTTCTATATTGTCTATACATACTATGAAAGATAACATTTCTATATTTTCATAAATGATAGAATAGATAAATGTTTTAGAAACATATATATATATATATATATATATATATATATATATATATATATATATATATATATATATATAAATATATATATATATATATATATATATATATATATATATATATATATATATATATAATAGCAATTTTAATAGGAATATTTCATCGCATAAGAAAATTGAAACAGAAATGATAGAAATACCAGATACATTTAAAATTCTCTGATGCAATTGATACTCTGATCTTGTTCTTTCACTTAGAACTATCTCCAAGACGCAAAAGTGCAGACTCTTAAAAATGATTCCTCAGAAAATCACAGAATGTGATCCATCATAAAAATAATAAATTTAGAAGTACAAAAGTGCATCTTCCAAGTCAAAAATTATTACAAATTCAAGACCCTTTTCTAAATACATGAAAGGGGTTTAAATAGCACTTAAAACTCTAACAAACTATCCTAAACATCACTTAGATGTTGTTGTGAATACCAAATCATGAAAGCTGGGGATGAGATTTTACAAAAATAGATTAGCAGTTTCCATCAGAATAGATATAAGATACTTCTTACGTATCTGATGTGTGCAGCTAGCATATTGATAACATATCTTTGACTTCTGGCGGATGACTCAGACGAGAATGTAGTTGGCCGGTGTAGGTGGCATCAAAAAATTCTGGAAGCATATTAGCAATAGCATGGGAGAGGCATTTCATAGTCAATTGTTGGCTGTACGGTTTGACTAGATATGACTAGAATGTGTCCCATGTTAGCTCTTGTATTGCATCAATTTGTTGGTACCTGCTTTTCAATTCTTTATCCCATTGTTTTTCTAACTCTTTTACCTTCAAAAGTTGTCCTGGAATGTGATCGGAGATTAAATTAGCAGTAAGTAGGTTATCATTGATTAACCCTACCACATTGTTCATTAAAACTCTTTCCCTGGAGATGGCTCTCTCTGTTTTAATTAACTGTGTCTCCCATTCTATAAATAGAATTTCTTTATGTGCTTCTTGAATTTTAGGAAAATTGGTTGCAATTCCTTGATATGTTTCTTGCCATGTGAGAAATTCTGAGATTTTCTCATTGGCCTCTTCAAATTCAAGACTTGAGTTTGTTGTTTTCTCTGCAAGTGACATGGTTATTTCACATAAAGGATCAACCATCGTTATCTTCTGAGATAAAATTTCAAGTTGTAATGATATTGTTTTATTTGATTCAAGGGCTTTCTTCTTGAATTGATCTACCTCAGGATAATCTTTAAATATTTGCAGTTTTGCTTGCAATATTGCATTTTGTTCCTCCTTGGCCACTTTTTCTCTTTGAAGCAATGCCTGTAATTCATTTACCTCTTGGGACAGTTTTTGTTGTTTTTGTATAGCTTGCTGGTCAAGCTTTTGTCTTTCAGAATTTAACTTTTCTTTAAGTTCTTCATTCTGCTATCTTTCTTCAACTAATTGTTGCTCTAGCTGCACTATTCTTTGGTCTTTTTCTTTTATTAACAAATTTACCTCGGAAGCTTTATCTATGGTTTCTGTTGTATAGGCTCCTGCATACTGAGATAGATTTGTTAAGTCCTTTGAAGGATCAATCTTGGAGTTTTTCCAAACAACATTCATCAATTCAGCCTGGGAAGATGATAATAGATTGTGGTCAAGTTTTCTTTCTTTCTTTGCCTCTTAACCACATCTCTATGCTTTGGACTATAGAAAATGTCCAAAGTTGGTATATCTTCAAATTTCAACACAATCTCCTCAGATGGATTCTCAGGAATAATTTCAACATATGGAGTGTTGATATTACCGACTGTCTCTTGAACTGTGATGATAGATGTTTGTGTTGTATTCAACTTCTAGAAATCATTTTGTCCTTTGTTCTGCTGATCGAACTATTCACATTCTTTTGAATTAACAGGTATATCAATATTGGAGGAGCTATTAGCCTTATTTCCTGTGTTTACCTGTTCAGTTTGAGTATCACTCTTTTTTCCCTTTTCTTCTTTTTGTTCTTCTTGGGATAGTAGAGGAGTCATTTGAAGCTGGTCAAGAGGGATTGTCAGTAACATCTTGTTCCTGTAAAGCATGAATTTTTCCATATCGCTTGTTTCCAGTTTTGAACTTGCTTGTTGCTGAATCTGTTCAAAAGCTTCAGCTGAGACAAATAAGTCATCGAAACTATCATATTCATGTTCAAACTTGGTAATTTGTACCATATATGTAACATTAAGGGCGATTTTCTTTGGGTCATATTGCCTTGGGGCGATGAATGCTAGTTTGAGTTCTTTAATTTTCAAGCCTTATTTCTCTGCATGCTTGAAATTATTGAGAATGTAAGATCCACTTTTGAGAGGAAATGTAGTCCACATTTGTTTCTTGGAGGTCTTAAGATTTTTGGACAAACCTTTCTCTGTAATCTGATAGGCAATTTCCTAAGCTAGTAATTTATTAGGAATGTATAGAGGAAAAACATGAGGGTTGGTCACACTTCCGAATATTTGGATGTAAGTGAAATTATTCTCTTGAAACCAGTTTCCAATTAGAGTTAGGTCAAGGTTGGCCTTATCTGATAGCCGTGGAGGGGGTTTGTTAAAAATGGTTTGATGAATGGGCAGCATAAATCCATGGCAAATATTGTATACATGGTTTCTGTAATGGGCTTTCCACAAATATTTATGATAGATATGGATAGGAGTGGGGTCTTGAGGAGTCCATTTCCATCCTAAAATGGGAAAATCAGAATTGAAGCATATGGCATCTATAATTTAAGGACACATATGAAATGCGGGTATCGTTTCGGTAGTCATATGCCTATTCCTCCTATAATCAATAATTTTATTTGCTATCTTATTGGATAGGATGACTGACCAATCCATAATATAAGAATTCACGGCGACATCAATAAGAGGTACCATTTCAATAGAAAACCTTGCAGAATTGGCAATCCCAAACAATCTGCATATCATGGCAGCAACGTAGCAATAAGGAGGTGCTAGAGATTCTACAGAGTACTTACTTGAGGATTCATGCTTATGTTTCTCTGGAGCTTTCCTCCATTCTCTAATAGTGTTTGACTCTATTTCATTTTTTGAAGCGAAATCCTCTATAAATTCTTTGTTGTAGATCTTTTGAGGCTCTGGTAGATGATATATTTCCCTGATATCCTCTGATTTAAAGGATCCAAACATCTTCCCATCAGCTGTGAAAAATGCTCTGTCTGTGATTTTTATGCCCTCTATTACCCATCGTACTAAATCATAGTATGGTAATACATTTTCTCAAGCCGCTACTCTATGAAGATAAGAGTCTGCCAGTTCTTTGAGGGGATTATATTTTGATTCTGAGTCCTCATCTGGCACTATCTCTTTTTCTTCTGTCACAGTGGGATTTTCAGCTTCGAGAAGATTATAGACATCTTCCCAAGAAATCTTTCCGAGACCAAGGCGTGTAGTATCAGTTATTAACTTAACTTTGGCCGGCTTTTCCTTTGGGATGGTGGTAACCTTTTCTTTCTTAAGCTTCTTCGACATTTTCTCTGACTGGAAGCATTTTAACAGGTCTGCAAATAAGCAGAATAATTGTTCTACAGATCTGTAAATAAGTGGAAAATGACGAAAAATTCTCTTAGAACCGGGAAGAAAACAACGAAGAATAAACAGCGTCATGTAAAAGGAAATCGTTATATTATAAAAAAAAACAATCTGCAAAGGATTTCGTTCATGAATCTGACTTAATGATTTCCATCTTATAAATTAAATGTCATTATGGAAAGTCACGTCGCGCATTCACATTTGAGTTAAAGTCATAACTTATTTGATTTTTGATCAATGATGATCGTACATCGGGGATCGGCGATCTCAAAGTATCGGTTAAAGGATTACCGTTCGAAGCTTCCGATTGTGATTGCCGATGAGCGATGAGCGATAAGCGATGAGTGTTTGTTATTAATTTATCGCATCGGAACTTTTGAAACGAACACATAAGGATGTATTAAGTTTTCCGCCGATTCGTGATTGCGATTGGACTTATCGCATCGGAACTTTTCGAAGGGGCCCAATTGTGATATAATTTTTTGCCGATTTGTGATTGCGATAAGACTTCATCGCATCGGAACTTTTTGAAGTGAAGAATTAACCCCTTATGTTTAATGCGATATGTGTTTTTGTGATCCGATCTATTGCATCGGAATGATGGAGAAAGCGTTTTTAATTTATTCCTATGTGATATGCGATATAGAGATTCACTTTATCGCATCGGAACTTTTGGGCAAATGACATATTGAGCTATTCCTTTCATACTTTGTGAAATGCGATAAAGGCTTATGTTTAGGCTTTGCTTTGTTTTATGATTCATTTGATTTCCTTTTAATATTTACATATATACAAAGGTCTTTCTTTAATCTTTGCAATATGCGAAGCTAGGAAAAATTATTGAATCTGAAAAGAAACAAAAATAAAAAGGGGACCAATTTCTTATAAATATATATATATATATGAAATTAGGAATTATTTACAATTTCTTTTTAATCCCTTAAAATAAAAACATTTTTGGTTTCATCAAGCTTTGATTGGTTGATAAAGATAAAGTAGGGGGCTTCTCCAATTTAGCTTTGTAATTTACTCTTTTATCATAGGTAGTGCCTCTGCTGCCCGCAAACGTCTATAGTCTCGACAGGGCTACCTTTTAACCATTAATCATCCATTATCCCATCCATATAAGAGTATAATTTTTTAAAAGATAAATTCATAAAGATATTCTATATTTTGTTTCTTTTATTCTTTTAAGTTAAAAGCCATTGTCCTGGTTTGGGAGCCAGCTGATAACAATGTCATTCACTGGTTGTAATTAAACTGAACAAGCTGGCTCGTGATGAGACCCCTTGTCTTATGATTATAAGCCATTACGTTGTTTTGGTATGTAGTAGTGGTAATTTCAGTTTGATTACTTCCCTATGATCATGGTAAGCAGGCTTGTGATGAGACCTCTTATCTTTTATCTTAGACACACAATTTTTTAGATTTATACTCTAAAAAATCATAACCTTAGTGGATGGGGTGAAAGATTCTCTCCTTAAGAGTCAATGGATGAACTTTTAGGGTTTAAGTGCCAAAATTTGGAAAAATAATTTACTTTTTATAAATAACCTCTCTCTACTCTATAAAATTTCGAATGATTTACAATATTTTCAAGGTTTTGGAAGATTCTGCAAATATTAAAATAATTTTTCAGAGTTTTAAATTTTATTTTAACTTTCCAAAACTATAATCACTTCCTTAAAAATTTCTATCTACATAAACAAGTATTCACAGTATTTTCTTAAAGATCTTTTCAATAGTAAAAGGTAAGTGGAAGACTATTAACAACTTTATTTGTAAAACAAATTTTCATAATGAATATGTACAGGTAAGAAGGGGTTGCCTTCTTAGGAAAATAATTTTTTCAAAATAAGCCCATTCACAGGAAGAGAATCTCTCCTTCATGTTAGATCTTGTAATGTGAATGTTGATGAGCCTTTCTTTTCAATGATTTGGAATGGTCCAAGCCACATCTTTTGAAATTTAGTATGTTTTCCTTTATCTTCATGTGCTTTGTCCCATTTCAAAACAAGATCACTGATTTTTAATGTTTTAGATCTAGTAGAAATTGCATCAAAAGACGATTTTATAAGTTGTTGATGTTTAGCATGAGTTATTTTGGCCTTTTCCCTTTCTTCATCTAATTTGAGGATTTGATCAAATATTAGTTGGACAGAAGATGAAGGATTTTCTTCAATAAATTGTACTAGGGCTAGAGATGGGAGTGCTAGGTTTGAAGGTATTACGGCTTCTTTCCCATACACAAGATTGAAAGGTGAAGTACCGATTGAAGATTTTTGGGTTATACGATCATCCCATAGTGCAAAAATCAAAGACTTATGTCAATTCTTTTGATTTTGATCTACCGTTCTTTTGATGATTTTAATGATATTTTTATTAGTTGATTCTGCCAAACCATTACCTTGTGGGTAATAATTTGCAGAATATTTTAATTTGAAACCTCTTTTGAGAGAAAATTCCATTATACTATTTCCAGAAAAATAAGATGCATTATTAAAAACAAGGGCATTAGGTACACCAAACCTGGTAATGATGAAGTGATCAATGAATTCAATGATTGCATCAGAATTGGCTACCTTTAAAGTAATTTCTTCTACCCATTTTTTGAAGTAATCTGTTGCTGTAAGGATGTATCTATGTTGCTTGGAAGAATGTGCAAAATTTCTCCAATAATATCAAGTCCCCATTGTTCAAATGGTTGCTCAATATTTATTGGTTGTAAAGGAAAAGTTGGTTTCCATTGTCTCCCACTGGCAGTTTGGCAAGTCTCACATTTCCTTACATAATCATGGGCATCTTTAAACAAATTAGGCCAATAATATCCAGCATGAATTATCTTGTGAGCTATAGTATCTCCTCCAAAATGTCCACTTGCTGGTCCATCATGTAATTCTTACAAAACCTTGTGTGCTTCACTTTTCTCTAGACATCTTAGAAAAATGGAATCATAACTTCTTCTGAATAACACATCATCAATGATTTCAAAAATTTTAGCTTTTAATCTTAAAGCACGCTTACTTTTATAGTTGAGATTAGGAGGAGCATACCCATTTTTTAAGTAAAATATTAGATCAGGATATTGAGATTCGGACTTTATGATACTTATCACGTTTATTTGAAAAGTATTAACTTGATCTTGATCTTCTGGAATATTAGAAGCTACTGCTAATAACCTACAAAAACCTTGTCCTCTAACAATTTTAGCTGGTTTAATTTCAATATCATATTCTTGTAAGGCTATTACCCAATTGGCTCTTTTTTCTCCTACTTCCCTTTGTACTAGAAATTGTCTCACTGCAGAAAATGGGACAATGACTTGTGTATGTGTTTTTAGGAGAAATGGCCTAAAATGTTTGATAGATTTAAACACAAAAAAAGCTTTTTTTTCTACTTCTGAATAGTTAAGTTCAGCTCCTTGCAGATTTGAATTAAAGAAGGAGATCGGTGCTTTAATCTGCAGATCATTGAGTTGTGTCAAAACGACAGCATAAGATTTTTCAATGGCTAGAGTATACAAAATAAAATGATTAGAAAAATTAGGAGTAATCAATGCTGGAGCATTAATAATTTCCTGTTTGATTGAATTAAAGGCTTCATTTTCTTTATGTTCCCATTTGAAAACTGAATTCTTCCTAATCATTATCTATAAAGGTAAAACTATATGAGAAAAATCAGGAACAAATCTCTTTACAAAATTTATCTGTCCTAAAAATTACTGCATGGATTTCTTGTTATGTGGCAAAGGGATATCAGAAATCTCCTTTATTCTGTCAGGGTCAATATATATGCCATCTTTAGATACAATAAATCCTAAGAGTTTCCCTTCATTAAGAGCAAAGAATGATTTTTTTGGATTCAAAGAAATGCCATACCTTTTACATCGTTCAAAGATCCGTTTTAAATCATGTAGATGGTTAGTTATTTTCTTTGAATAGACAGTTATGTCATCTAAGTAGACAAAAAATGACCTATTAATCAAACCTTTGAAAGCTATATCCATGGCTCTTTGGAAGGTAGCTCCAACATTTATCAAACCAAAAGGCATTTTCTGGTAGGCATATGTTCCCCATTTGGTTATGAATGTGGTTTTCAGTCTATCATCGGGATGCACCAGTACCTGATTATATCCTAAAAAGCCATCAAGAAAAGACATTAATTCAGAACCTGCTACTGCTTGAAGTATCTGTTCCATTGTAGGTAATGGGAAATTATCCTTTTGACACACCTTGTTAAGATTTCTAAAATCTATACAAATCCTAATATCTCCATTCTTCTTCCTAACAGGTACCAAATTCGAAACCCAATTCGAATGTCTAACAGGGAAGATAATTTTGGCTTTCAAGAGTTTATTCAACTCTGTTTTAATTTGACTTTCCAAGTTGGGATGAATCTTCCTTAGCTTTTGTTGAACTAGTTTTACATTGGAGATCATTGGAATTGTATGCTGAATGATAGAAGTATCATAAGTTCTCAAATCTTCGTAATTCCAAGCAAAAAAACTTTTGTATTTGTTCAGAAGTTTGATGAAAGCAAACCTTTCTTCTTGTGTTAGCCCGAGTCCTAGACTGACATTTTGTGGTTTAGATTCAGTACCCAGATTTATTAACTCAAACTTTAAAGTTGAACCCTGAAGTTTGGAATTAGTAACCTTTTTGAATTTATCTTTGATATCATAGAGATCTTCAAGTTTTACCATAGATTTCGGAATAGAATTTTCATTGTTTTTTGATTTTATTTGAAGATCATGATCACTTTCATCAACTATTTTATCATCATAAGATTTCTCCGAGGTTAAGAAGTTCATGATATCTTCATCATGATTAAACACTCGCCAGTTGGTAACATTGTCAGGGACAGATGGTCGAAATATTAATTCAACTGAAAACCTATCTGGACTATAATCCTTAGCGGGAAGGAGTTTAGAAGCAACATTAGCTAATAAATCAGCTGTTGAATTCTGAGATCTAGGAATAGGGGAAATATTGAATGCTAGAAAATGGGTTGTAAGGTCTTGAACACAGGTTTGGTAATGTTTAAAATGACCTGAAAGACAATGAATAGTATTTCTTACTTGCCTGATGAAAATTTCAGAATCACCATATACCTTCAGATATTTAACATTCAACCCTATTGCTTTATAAAGTCATTGAATCAAGGCTTCATATTCTGCAATGTTATTTGTACACTCAAATTCTAATCTGCATGATAACATAGTTTTATCCCCTTCTGGATTAACTAAAATACATCCTGCTCCTGCACCATCATTGGACTTTTATCCATCAAAATACAAAAACCAAAATAAAGTTTAAACTACAGATTTATTTACAGATTGATCAGCAATATTAATACATCTTGAAGTATCAGTATGTGAGAAATTTTCAACTTGTTAAGTGAAACTACTTACAGAAAAAGGTGATTGTTGAGTATTAAAATTTCCGAAGAATGATTCGAATGAGTAATTTCCAGGAATGTTATTATTGAAAGCTACAGGTTGATTTTCCAGTTCAAACTCTGTTAATGTATGAGTCATGTGTTTCTCCCGTTCAATCTTAATTTGATTAGGTTTCCCTTTATAGGGAAGCCACATGTGAGACCAATCGGTAGAAATGTATCCATGGAGTTTTTCAGACCAATCCCTACTTAAGATCAAACCATAAAACTCAGGGATGTCAGCAATCAATATATCAATTCTCTGAACTATTCTAGGATTAGCTGCTAGCCTAATAGTAACTGAATTAATCTCTCCGAAAACTTGCACTTTAATCCGATCGAATTGGACAATATGAACTGCAGATTTTTGGGGTTCAATGTTTAATTTAGAGCACACTGAGGCTGGCATTATGTTTGATGATGATCCTAAATCTATCAAGTAGTTATGTAAATTCCTATTATAGATTTCGTACGTTAAGAGGAAAGGAGGTGTCTGTGAATTAGACCTATCTCTAATTAAAACAGTATCAGTAGCATCTACTTTATCGGGTGGCTTACCTGATCCTTTGTCTGCTTTGGATATTACCCCATTTGGAAGGGGAGAAGCAGTTACTGCATTTAATTCTTTCAAAAACAACTTTTGTTGTTGCTTGAGCTTGTTGAGTTCATGTAAATAAATATTTTCTCTGGTATTCTTCATATCTTCTATAATGCTATAATCCATAGAATCAGACACTACTAGCGTTTTAGATGTTGATGGAGAATTAGAAGATGATGATTGATTTTGGGTAGGCAAAGGAGAAGCTTTCTTTACAGGAGTTTTATCTTTAGTAATCGGAGTTGAGTTTTTCTTCTTGGGAGATGTTTAAATAGGTTCTACTGCACTCTTACTTCTTGTACTCACTGGGAGAGCTTCTTTTTCATTTTCGTTATCTGAGTTAGGCAAAATAAAATCCCACATCCCATGGCATTCAACTAATTCTTCTTCTAATGATAGAAGTGTATCTTCTTCTTCCTCTTCCTCTAAATCTGACTCTGCATTAGATATTGCATTAGGTGGTTTAGATTCAGTTGTCTGATTCCTCTTAAAGTTCCTAAAGGGCCTTTTAGTGGAAGTTTCAGCTACCTGTTTTTTAATTTGAACCATTTCATTGGACATAGTCTTCAGGAATTTTTGTAATCCTTCCATATCATATGGATCTTTAGGTGTTTTCTTCTTTGAATCATCTTTGAAACTAATTTTTTTGGATTTTCTCTCTTCATTAGCATTCTTTTTATCTAAAGCAATGATACGTCTTTCTACTGCGATTGCTTCTTTCATGTTTTCGGCTAGTGTAGGTTTAACAACTCTATCTACCAAGATAGCTATATTTGAAGGCAAAGATGATATATACCATTCACTTCAAACTTGTTCACTAGGTTTTGATGCTGTAGGAATTTTATTCAACAACTTGTTAAATCGAGAGTTGAAGTCTTTGATGAGTTCTTTGGATTCTGCCCTCAAATTGGAGAGATCATTAATCAAAGTTGCTATTGACCTATCATCTCCGAACTTGATTAGGAATTTTTCTTGAAAAATATCCCAGCTAGTAATGGATCCCGATGGTAATGAAAAATACCAAGATCCCGCCGCTCCTTGCAAAGTGTATGGGAATAGTCTGACCACAACATCTTCTTGTGTTACTCCATTTAAATTTACAGACAACATGAAGTTGATAATGTGTTCTTCAGCTAGTATGCCAAGGTCGGGACTAAAATTTGGTAACCATTTTTTAGGATTAGCTGGTAATTGACTCAAAGGTGCAGGCATTGTAACAGCTCTTGGATTAGTCCATGGTCTCTGTGCCATCATTGTACTAATGGTAGAGGAAGTTGGAGGAACAGTTGAAATTGTTTGAGTAGGTGCTGTTGAAACAACTGTACCTTTCTGGATTATGATTTGAAGTTGGGAAGTAGATGGCAATGATACGAAAGATGTAGAAGATATTGTTGATAGAGTATCACTATCTGACTCAGAGGGTGTTTTCCTAGCTCTTTTTCTACTTGGCAGAGGAATTTTAGTTGGTGAAATGCCAAGCTTTTCACTCTGCAGTCTAGTAAGAGGCTGGGAAGGAACGTATTATGAAGTTACACTACCTTGGGATAGCTCAGATTCTTCTTGCGATAATGAAAACCCTTCAAGTTTATGAATTAATGATTTTACCTTAGGAGATTCAAAAGATGATTCCGCTGATATATCTAGGGTTTTGGCAGTGGGTGTAGTAATTTTATTTTCAACTTCTTCCCTTGAGATTTGAGATGAAGGAGAAGTTGAAGAAGGTGATGAGGGTGAATTGCTCTTGGAATGGCCTGTGGATTTGGATTTACTTGCCATTCACAGCTTAGGGTCCTCCTTCTATCACCAAAAATGTTGAAGCCCTTGAAATCCTAGCTTCAAACATTGGGGAAACCACCCGGTCCAGACCTTAGTACAACTCCTTTTCTGTTTATAATAGTGGCTCCGACTCGATAATATGGGACCACTTTCCCAATAATAAATGGAATGAGTTTGTGGTGAGGTGTTTGTATAATGAATGATGAAATTTTGATATTTAATCTACTGCTTGATAAATACAAATAACTCTAAACTAACTTGGGTATTTAAAGATGAATACGATTTAAGAATAATTTCATTTAAACAAACAACCATAAAGATGAATTATTTATTTAAAAGAAAGATGAGATTTCATATAATGATAACTCTGTTTAAGAAGTTAAACATAATAACGTATCGTATTCACGAATTTATATTTCTATATTATCTATACATACTATGAAAGATAAAATTTCTATATTTTCATAAATGATATAACAGAGAAATGTTTTAGAAACACACACACACACACACACACATATATATATAAAATAGCAATTTTAATAGAAATATTTCATCGCATAAGAAAAATTGAAACAAAAATGATAGAAATACCAGATATATTTAAAATTCTCTGATGCAATTGATACTTCGATCCTGTTCCTTTACTTAGAACTATCTCTAAGACGCAAAAGTGCAGACTCTTAAAAAATGATTCTTCATAAAATCACAGAATGTGATCCATCATAAAAATAATACATTTAGAAGTACAATAGTGTATCTTCCAAGTAAAAAATTATTACAAATTCGGGACCCCTTTCTAAATACATGAAAGGGGTTTAAATAGCACTAAAAATCCTAACAAACTATCCTAAACATCACTTAGATGCTATTGTGAATACCAAATCATGAGAGTTAGGGATGAGATTTTACAGAAACAGATTGGCGGTTCCCATCAGAATAGATATTAGATACTTCCTACTTATATGATGTGTACAGCTGGCATATCGATAACATATCTTTGACCTCTGGCGGATGACTCCAATGAGAATGTAGTTGACCGGTGTAGGTGGCATCAGAAAATTCTGGAAGCATATTAGCAATAGCATGGGAGAGGCATTTCATAATCAATTGCTGGCTGTGTGGTTTGACTAGATATGACCAGAATGTATCCCATGTTAGCTCTTGTATTGCATCAATTTGTTGGTACCTGCTTTTCAATTCTTGTTTCCATTGTTTTTCTAACTCTTTGACCTTCGAAAGTTGTCCTGGAATGTGATCGGAGATTAAGTTAGCAGTATGTAGGTTATCATTGATTAACTCTACCACATTGTTCATTAAAAATATTTCCCTGGAAATGGCTCTCTCTGTTTTAATTAATTGTGCCTCCCATTCTGCAAACATAATTTCTTTATGTGCTTCTTGAATTTTAGGTAAATTAGCTGCAATTCCTTGATCTGTTTCTTGCCATGTGAGAAATCCTGAGATTTTCTCATCGACATCTTCAAATTCAAGTCTTGAGTTTGTTGTTTTCTCTGCAAGTGACATGTTTATTTCACATAAAGGATGAACCATTGTTATCTTCTGAGATAAAATATCAAGCTGTAATGATAACATTTTATTTGATTCAAGGGCTTCCTTCTTGAATTGATCTACCTCAGGATAATTTTTAAATCTTTGCAATTTTTCTTGCAATATTGCATTCTATTCCTCGGCCACTTTTTCTCTTTGAAGCAATGTCTGTAATTTATTTACCTCTTGGGTCGGTTGTTGTTGTTTTTGTATAGCTTGTTGGTCAAGCTTTTGTCTTTCAGAATTTAACTGTTCTCTAAGTTCTTCATTCTGTTTTCTTTCTTCAACTAATTGCTGCTCCAGCTGCACTATTCTTTGGTATTTTTCCTTTATTAACAAATTTACCTCGAAAGCTTTATCTATGGTTGCTGCTGCATAGGCTCCTGCATACTGAGATAGTTTTGTTAAGTCCTCTAAAGGATCAATTTTGGAGTTTTTCCAAACAACATCCATCAATTCAGCCTAGGAGGATGATAATAGATTGTGGTCAAGTGTTATTTTCTTTCTTTGCCTCTTAACCACATCTCTATGCTTTGGACTATAGAAAATGTCCAAGGGTGGTATATCTTCAACTTTTAACACAATCTCCTCAGATGGATTTTCAGGAATAATTTCAACATCTAGAGTGTTGATATCACCGAATGTCTCTTTAACTGTGATGATAGATGTTTGTGTTGTATTAAGCTTCTGGAAATCATTCTTTCCTTTGATCTGCTGATCGAACTGCTCACATTATTTTGAATTAACATGTATATCAATATCGGAGGAACTGTCAGCCTTCTTTCCTGTGTTTACGTGTTCAGTTTGAGTATCACTCTTTCTGCCCTTTTTTTCTTTTTGTTCTTGTTGGGATAGCAGAGGAGTCATTTGTAGTTGGTCAAGAGGAATTGTCAATAACCTCTTGTTCCTGTAAAACGTGAATTTTTCCATATTGCTTGTTTCCAGTTTTGAAATTTATTTTTGCTAAACCCGTGAAAAACCTTCAGCTGAGACAAATAGGTCATCGAAAATATCATCTTCATGTTCAAACTTAGAAATTTGTACTGTAGATGTAACATTAAGGGCGATTTTCTTTGGGTCATATTGCCTTGGGGCTGTTGTACATGTCAACTCCTCCCTTCAAGTTTTTGGTCTACCGCCCCATATAAACCCTTAAAACCCCTTTCACGACCTAAAACCCTCATACTCTGTCCACCATTACCCTTCCCGCTCGCAAAAATACATTGTACAAAGGCTCAAAACCCATAATTGAAAATTTATCGGGCCTAGCCCCTGAGATCTCAGCCCTCCATGTTTTTGTTCCCATGTGACCCAGGTACAAGACCGTGTGCCATACAGGCGGGAGCCTATCGCCTAATGTTTTCAGGCCAAGCCGCAACCGCCCGATTTTAATTAAATCAACCGTCCGCAACCATATCACGCGTGGTGGCCCCCGCGTCCGTATCCCGTCGCAGAAAACCGGTTGTATCGTTCCGCACCACCTTTGCAGCGCTGGCGGTTTTCCGCAAAACACAGCGATTCAACAAGTCATGTGCTGCGTGTCCCAGGGTACGATTGCCAAACCGCCCATTTCGCGCGTTAAATGTCCGACCATAGACGGACAACGAAATTCATCCGCACCATTGGATCTGTCAGCTCTCATCTGACGGCTCCTGTTTTTCGAAGTTGCACACCATTTAATTTTGCCTACATTGCTTGTGGCCCACTGCTTTATCGCTTTAGATGCATTATCAACCGTTGATTGGTTTGTAAATCGTATGGCCCGGATTTGTAAACATGCCATTGACTCAGTTCTCCCTCCACGTCACTCCTTCCATGCCATTTGTTGTACGTCCATCCACGTCGGTGCTACACGTGTCCATCATCTCATCCCCCGCTATTCATATATATATATATATATATATATTTTTCATCCATACGTTTTATGTTAAAGTTTCTCTCCGGTTAGCCTTTTCCGCAATTCCTCCACTGTAATTCCTCCGCCACCCTGCACTATTTTGCCTCTCTGTAAACCTGCTCCACCATCTCCATCAGCCCCACCATGTCAGCCATCCCTGTTATTGGTTTTATTTAATGAGTTTTTGGTTTTGCAGGATAACCATGTCTAAAATTATCATGATTCGTCATTGCCATTACAGAGGCTGAGAATGCACGACAGAACCATGTTTCAGGAGCATAATCGGTTGGAAAAGATCTGGGAGCTGCTATGATGTGACCACCATTAAAGAAAGCCAGGATTTGAACCTATAGAACCCTCCAGAGAAAATCAAGAGATAGGTTTGGGTAGGCGAGAACATTAATGGGGCAGCATGAAATATCAGCGAAAGATCAAGACACACAGTGCCCTGCATTAAAGACCTAGGGTTTAAATTCAAAGATAGAGGGCCGAGAGTACTATGCACAACCACAAGCTAGCTCAAGGTTTTACGGCAGCAGATTTTTCCCTTTCAGTAAAGAGCAGAACATTGTCTATTTTATTATTTGTGTCTTGTTCATGAGGAGATTTTCATCCTCAAGATATATTTCAGAGTAGATCAGAAGCACAGCTTATTTATATCATTCATTCATAGTGTGGGTTGAATGTTTTCCGCCATTTTATTCAAATCGTATCATTAAATGTGTATCACCTACCTCCTTTCTCTAGAGTTTTCTACTTCCCCTACTATAAAAACTATGAAAAACACGTTGTAAGGGACCGCGTATTTCATCAAGAACCGTGGCAAAGGAGAAGTTCTTGTATACATCTTGTAAAGCTGTGTAAAGGATTATGGTCTCTGCAGGCGTATGTAATCTTTTCTTATGTGTTAATATAATATCTCATTTCATGACATTTATCTTCTTGTATCATGTTCTAGAATGCGAGTGGCTCACTGGTCTTAAGTAAGGATTCATCCTAGTTGATGCCCATACTTGGATTAGTCAAGCGCTTTAAATAGGCCTAGTCATGATATACTGTTCCATGTTCATTTCATCCATATTTTCTGCTATATTAGTTACTTGAGGAGGATGCTTTTAAAATGCCATTGTCATGTATGGATTCTTAGTTGGATAAGCCCATATGTGGTTTTGCTGTGTATCTGGGTATCAGCCTCATGTTAACTAGTATCTCCTTCATGTTTTCCTCACTGCATCCACTTTCCGATATTTGATTTCTGTGGCATATTATTTGAACTGGCCCTCTTTGCAGTAAGCTGTCTCTTAACTGTATGATTCTTTTGTATTGGATTTTTGTGTGATGTTCCTACATTATTCTTATCTTTGTATCAGCTTCTGAGAGAGATTGGTCCCATTTAAAATAATTTCCTTGTTTAACAAGAGATAGTAAGAGAGCTTTTGGACTGACAACCCAAGCTATATTATGAGCTCCTTGCTATATTAAGATGTCCTAGGCACTGGTCTATAGCAACTCTAGGCTATCTCTAGGGGTGAAAAAATTGTCTACAACATCTTTCTGGCGCCGTTGACGGGGAGCGAATTCAAGAATATCATTTTCCCTGGGCCTCGACAAATTATATTCACTCTCTAATCAGGTGAGCACAGAGAGTTGAAGAGTTGCATATCTCTCACCTTGGCGATTCCACTGTTCTTTATTTGATAAATCTATTGGTATTTCTGGCTCCTCGAAAGCCACATCTGAGGTCAGATTCCTCTAAGTTAAAGACATCCTCTGTATCTGACCCAGAAAAGATTGTGCATAGGAGAAGTTGGAGAGAAAGACAGTCAGTTCGTGCTGAAAACTCCGAATATTCTGTAGAAGACTTCCCATCCTCCTCTTCTCAATAAGTTCCATTAGAAAACCCTGATTTCATTGAGGAAAATCCTGAATATTACTTGGATAGCCCACCAAGGGGAAGTGCTAGAGCTAAAGTGAACTTTCATCCTACCCCTGAGGCTGAAGAAGTTAAAAAAATCACAGAAGTAGCTGCTGTTAACCGTGAACTATTCCCATCTACACCTCAGGCTTCTGTGCAATTCATTCCCATTGTTATACATACTCCACTTCCTCCTCCTCCTCCTCCATTTGTAAATCAAACTGTTGCACATCCCCCACCTCCTCCAATGGCTAACGTTTCAATTTTCCTATTGAACAAATATGCTCCACTGGCCTTCAACATACAGTTCATGCCCCGGGAGCAGAACAGAATGGCAGACTCTCTTGCTGTGGCTGCAAGTACATTTCTTCCTCCACAGAATACTTTATTGAGGTATGAAATTGAAGTACGATATAGAACATCAATCCCAGATAATGTTAAACATTGGCAGGTATTTGAAGATGATGAACAAATGAAGAGATTTTTGGAGACAGTAGGATAATTCTCCAATATGGAGATTGATGATAATGAAGAAGAGGAAGTTGAGAATGTTATAGAAAACAAATGGGAAGAAAAAATAGCAGGCAATAAAGTGTTGCAGCTAAAAGGAAATATCATACCTAGAGGGCTGGTGCCTCTAGAAAGATTTTTTGATAAAAATGATGTTCCATTGCAGCACAAAGAAACAATAGAAGAAGAACAAGTGGAATATTTAAATCTGGGCACTTATGGTGACCCCAAAATTGTCAAATTATCCAAAAAGGTCCAAGAAGAATATAAAGAAAAATATCTGAAATTATTTCAATTATATAAGGATGTATTTGCATGGTCCTATCAGGACCTAAAAACTTTTGATGTTAATATAATGCAACATAAAATTCCTCTGAGGGAAGATGCAAAACCTTACAAGCAGAAGCTCAGGCAGATAAAATCTCTGCTGCTTCCCTCTATTGAAAAAGAAATCAAGAAGCTGCTGAAGGCCAAAATAATTGTGCCACTGAGATACTCAGAATGGGTAGAAAACCTTGTTCTTGTTCGAAAGAAAAATGGAGAAATAAGGTTGTGTGTAGATTTCAGAAACTTAAATAGAGCATCTTTAAAAGATAATTATCCATTGCCTAAGATGGATCACATTCTACAGAAAGTGGTCGGAGCCTCCAGAATGTCAATGATGGATGGGTTTTCTGGTTATAATCAAGTAGCTGTGTTCCCAGAGGATCAGAAGAAAACTGCATTTACAACACCATGGGGAACATTCATGTATGCCACGATGCCATTTGGATTAATTAATGCAGGAGCTACTTTTCAGAGGGCAATGGACATAGCCTTTGTTGGAGAGTAGGACAAGTTTTTGGTGGTATATCTGGATGATATCATAGTATTTTCAAAGGATGATACTGAACATATTCAGCACTTGCAGAGAACCTTTGAAAAATGCAGAAGGTATGGTCTTTCCCTCAATCCTCAAAAATATTTATTTGCATTAGAAGAGGGAAAACTCTTAGGGCACATTGTAACTAAAGATGGTGTGAAAATAGACCCTAAGAGGGTGAAGTCATAAATGGTATCCCTTTACCTAGGAATAAGAAAGAAGTGCAGGTGTTTCTAGGCCGAATCAATTTTCTGAGAAGATTTATTCCTAATTATGCTGAGATAGTTAGGCATATAACTGATATGTTGACAAAGAATAATGAAGTAAAATGGTCTCAGGAATCTAGAGATGCATTCACCAGAATAAAACAGGCATTTGCTGAAGCTCCTGTGCTAGCTGGGCCGGACTACAACAGGCCATTTATGATTTTTTCTTTTGCATCACCTCATACAATAGCTGGAGTTTTATTGCAGAAAAATGAAGATGGATTTGAGCAACCAATAGCCTTTTTCAGTCAGGTATTGCATGATGCAGAACTGAAATACAACATATTGGAGAAACAAGCATATGCCCTGGTGAAGTCTCTTAAAGCTTTCAGAATTTATATTTTGCAATCCCACATCACTGCATATGTCCCTACAGTAGCTGTCAAAGACATTCTTGTTCAGGGGGATAGTGAAGGTAAAAGAGGAAGATGGATTGCAAAAATTCAGGAGTATGATTTGGACATAAGGCCCACTAAGTTGGTTAAAGGACAAGGGCTAGCCAAAATGCTGTCTGAATCAAATCATCAGGCTCTAGGCATAAATTTATCCATGATAGCAAATGAAGAATCTGAAAAAGGAGAAGAGCAGCATGGACTAGAGATAGCCTCTCAAAATATACACATAAAATATCTTACTAGTCCTTGGTACAAAGAAATAGTTGAGTATCTTTTAACACTCAGCTGTCCTCCAAGTTGTGATAAGACAAAATAAAGGGCTTTGAGGCTGAAATCACAAAATTATATAGTTTCCAATGGTCAGTTATATTGGAGAGATCCTTCAGGCATACTATTATTATGCCTCACAGAGAATGAAGTAGAGAATATAATGATAGAATTTCATGAAGGAATTTGTGGAGGACATTACAGCTGGAGAGCAACAGCTCATAAAGTTCTGAAGGCTGGTTTCTATTGGCCAAAATTATTTGGAGATGTTTTTAATTGGGTTAGAGCATGTGATAAGTGTCAAAAATTTGCTGAGAGACAAAAGCTGCCTGCTTTGCCCCTAATTCCAGTTCATATAGATGAACCATTTCAGCAATGGGGATTAGATTTTACTGGAGAAATACATCCCCCTTCAAGTGGCCAACATAAATGGATATTGACTGCAACAGATTACTTTACAAAGTGGGTGGAAGCCATACCTGCAAGAAATGATACAGATGCTGTAATCATCAAATTCATGGAAGAGAACATCATATCCAGGTTTGGCTGTCCAGCTAGAATTGTAACTGATAATGCACAGGCCTTCAAGTCCAATAAATTTGTAAATTTCTGCCAGCAGTATAATATTGCATTAAATCACTCCACAGCTTACTATCCATAGGGGAATGGCTTGGCAGAGTCTTCCAATAAAAATCTGGTAAGAGCTTTGAAGAAAACCATAAATGAGAATCAGAAAAATTGGGATTCCCAATTGAAATTTGCTCTATGGGCAAATAGAATAACCAGCAAGAGAGCAACAGGGAAATCTCCTTATGAATTAGTATATGGACGAGCAGCTGTGTTTCCTGTGCAATTGGCTTTGCCAGTGGCACGTTTCATGCAGGAAAGTCAGGAAGAACCAGATGACATGGTCAGAAGAATTAACCAGCTGGTAGAATTGGAGGAAACACGAAGCCAAGTGAATCAAAGGTTAGCAGAATATCAGGAGAAGATGAAAAACATTTTTGACCGGCATGCAAAGGATCGAAAGTTCCAGAATGGCGATCTGGTTCTAAAATGGGATGTTCGAAGAGCAGAAAAGGGCAAACATGCTAAATTCGATCCACTGTGGTTTGGTCCATTTAAAATTATAGAGCTGAAAGGTAATAACACGTTCATATTGGAAAACCTACAGGGTGATTTGCTTGAATCCCCTGTAAATGGACAATTCCTCAAATCATATTTCCAATTTTGATTCAGGCAAAACAAGCCTGATGTATCATACTGTATATAAGTTTTGCTTCAGTTTTGTTTTGATGGGAACGCCGATGAATTATGGAGTAAATTGCAGAAAGGATAATTAGCAGAGCCATCCAAAAGAGCATCTGAGGTCTGCATGTTCTTGGCGCGTCCAAAAATGAACGCACCGTCCCCAGATGGAGCCGATGTTGTACATGTCAACTCCTCCCTTCATGTTTTTGGTCTACCGTCCCATATAAACCCTTAAAACCCCTTTCACGACCTAAAACCCTCATATTCTGTCCAACATTACCCTTCCCGCTCACAAAAATACACTGTACAAAGGCTCAAAACCCATAATTGAAAATTTATCGGGCCTAGCCCCTGAGATCTCAGCCCTCCCTGTTTTGGTTCCCATGTGACCCAGGTACATGACCGTGTGCCATACAGGCGGGAGCCTATCGCCTAATGTTTTCGGGCCAAGCCGCAGCCGTCCGATTTTAATGAAATCAACCGTCCGCAACCATATCACGCGTGGTGGCCCCCGCGTTCGTATCCCGTCGCAGAAAACCGGTTGTATCGTTCCGCACCACCTTTGCAGCGCTGGCGGTTTTCCGCAAAATGCAGCGATTCCACAAGTCATGCGCCGCGTGTCCCAGGGTACGATTGCCAAACCGCCCATTTCGCGCGTTAAATGTCCGACCATAGACGGACAACGGAATTCATCGGCACCGTTGGATCTGTCAGCTCTCATCTAACGGCTCCCGTTTTCCGAAGTTGCACACCATTTAATTTTTCCTACATTGCCTCTGGCCCACTGCTTTATTGCTTTAGATGCATTATCAACCATTGATTGGTTTGTAAATCGTATGGCCCGGATTTTTCAACATGCCATTGACTCAGTTCTCCCTCCACATCACTCCTTCCATGCCATTTGTTGTACGTCCATCCACGTCTGCGCTACACGTGTCCATCATCTCATCCCCCGCTATTCATATATATATATATATTTCATCCATACGTTTTATGTTAAAGTTTCTCTCCGGTCATCCTTTTCCGCAATTCCTCCACTGTAATTCCTCCGCCACCCTGCACTATTCTACCTCTCTGTAAACCTGCTCCACCATCTCCATCAGCCCCACCATGTCAGCCATCCCTGTGATTGGTTTTATTTAACGAGTTTTTGGTTTTGCAGGATAACCATGGCTAAAATTATCATGATTCGTCATTGCCATTACAGAGGCCGAGAATGCACAACAGAACCATGTTTCAAGAGCAGAATTGGTTGGAAAAGATCAGGGAGTTGCTATGATGTGACCACCATTAAAGAAAGCCAGGATTTGAACCTATAGAACCCTCCAGAGAAAATCAAGAGACAGGTTTGGGTAGGCAAGAACATTAATGGGGCAACGTGAAATATCAGCGAAAGATCAAGACACACAGTGCCCTGCATTAAAGACCTGGGGTTTAAATTCAAAGATAGAGGGCCGAGAGTACTATGCACAACCACAAGCTAGCTCAAGGTTTTACGGCAGCATATTTTTCCCTTTCAGTAAAGAGCAGAACATTGTCTATTTTATTATTTGTGTCTTGTTCATTGGGAGATTTTCATCCTCAACATTTAGTTCTAGAGGTAGATTGTAAAGTACAATTATTTATATTTAGTCATTCATAGTGTGGGCGCGAATGTTTTCCGCCATTTTATTCAAATCAGATCATTAAATGTGTATCACCTACCTCCTTTCTCTAGAGTTTTCTGCTCCTCCTATAAAAACTATGAAAAAACACATTGTAAGGGTTCCAGATTTCTATCAGCAAACTGTGCAGTGAGAAGTTCTTGTATACATCTTGTAAAGCTTTGTGTAAAGGATCAAAGCCCGTAGGGTCTCAGTGAGGAGGAGTTATATCTGTATTGAGGATTATGGTCTCTGGTATCCCACAGTATGTAATTCTCTTTTATGTGTTAATACAAAATCTCATTTCATGCTATGTATCTTCTTGTATCATGTTCTAGAATGCGAGTAGCTCGCTGGTCTTAAGTAAGGATTCATCCTAGTTGATGCCCATACTTGGATTAGTCAAGCGCTTTAAATAGGCCTAGTCATGATATACTGTTCCATGTTCATTTCATCCATATTTTCTACTATATTAGTTACTTGAGGAGGATGCTTTTAAAACGCCATTGTCATGTATGGATTCTTAGTTGGATAAGCCCATATGTGGTTTTGCTGTGTATCTGGGTATCAGCCTCATGTTAACTAGTATCTCCTTCATGTTTTCCTCACTGCATCCACTTTCTGATATTTGATTTCTGTGGCATATTATTTGAACTGGCCCTCTTTGCAGTAAGCTGTCTCTTAACTGTCTGATGCTTTTGTATTGGATTTTTGCGTGATGTTCCTACATTATTCTTATCTTTGTATCAGCTTCTGAGAGAGATTGGTCCCATTTAAACTAATTTCCTTGTTTAACAAGAGATAGTAAGAGAGCTTTTGGACTGACAACCCAAGATATATTATGAGCTCCTTGCTATATTAAGATGTCCTAGGCACTGGTCTATAGCAACTCTAGGCTGTCTCTAGGAGTGACAAAATTGTCTACAACATCTTTCTGGCGCCGTTTCCAGGGAGCGAATTCAAGAATATCATTTTCCCTGGGCCTCGAAAAATTATATTCACTCTCTAATCAGGTGAGCACAGAGAGTTGAAGAGTTGCATATCTCTCACCTTGGCGACTCCACTGTTCTTTATTTGATAAATCTATTGGTAGTTCTGGCTCCTCGAAAGCCACATCTGAGGTCAGATTCCTCTAAGTTAAAGACATCCTCTGTATCTGACCCAGAAAATATTGTGCATAGGAGAAGTTGGAGAGAAAGATAGTCAGTTCGTGCTGAAAACCCCCAATATTCTGTAGAAGATTTCCCATCCTCCTCTTCTCAAGAAGTTCCATTAGAAAACCCTGATTTCATTGAGGAAAATTCTGAATATTACTCGGATAGCCCACCAAGGGGAAGTGCTAGAGCTAAAGTGAACTTTCATCCTACCCCTGAGGCTGAAGAAGTTAAAAAAATCACAGAAGTAGCCGCTGTTAACCGTGAACTATTCCCATCTACACCTCAGGCTTCTGTGCAATTCATTCCCATTGTTATACATACTCCACTTCCTCCTCCTCCTCCTCCATTTGTAAATCAAACTGTTGCACATCCCCCACCTCCTCCAATGGCTAACGTTCCAGCTTTCCTATTGAACAAATATGCTCCACTGGCCTTACCCCAAGTGCTAAATGATATGCCATAGGATTATTTGAAGATTCTGCCTAGATTTAATGGAGAAAATGATATTGATGCTCAGAAACATCTTGAGACCTTCTGCTCATTTGCAGAAAATTTAAATGTACAACACCTGGATGTGGTCTTAAGATTATTTGTGCAATCTTTAGATGGTGAAGCCAGAAAATGGTTCAAGACTTTAGGAAACCGTTCAGTGACCACCTGGGATGACATGGAGAATAATTTTCTCAGGAAATGGGGAGAAAAGAAAGACCATGGACAGTGTCTTACTGAATTCAATACACTCAAGAAGAGACATAATGAAGGGGTGTTGGAGTTTATTAAGAGATTTAATAAGTTATATCTAAATCTCCCTGCTGATATGAAGCCACATCAGAATGCTGCCAAAGTTGTTTTCATAGCAGCATTTGACTCAGATTTTGGATTCTCTCTAAGGGAAAGAAAACCTGCTACCCTAGATGATGCTCAGTCAGATGCTCTTGAATTGGAAGCTAACTTTGCTTCCTCTGGAAAATTAAAAGGGAAGGCTGAACAAGATACTAGGAGGAAAGGAAAAGAAGAGGTTTCCTCCTCTAACCAGGATAAGGATTCAGATAAAATGGAGGAAATAAGCAAAATGACAAAGAAGATGGTCAAGCTTGAGTTGGAGGC
>JAXQQM020078823.1:117500-159974 GCA_034641835.2 Pinus albicaulis | reverse complement strand
CCAGTCCAACCTCGCAGAGGAACGACTATCGATGGAAATATTTTTTATTGATTTTATTTTTATATCATTTAAATGTATTTTAATATCTTTAATACTTGATGATATAAATAACTAGTAATTGTACTATAATTGTACTATATGTTGCAAAAGAAATGTTGTAAAGAAGTAACATAGGAAAGAGTAGTATAGAGGATGAATCATGCACGATAACTACAACTGCAGAGAGTGAACAACAATATTGGGCTATTAGTTATCTAATTTGGTTACATGAGGTGTGAGATTAGTA
The DNA here is from genome assembly GCA_034641835.2 of Pinus albicaulis. NCBI lineage: Eukaryota > Viridiplantae > Streptophyta > Pinopsida > Pinales > Pinaceae > Pinus > Pinus albicaulis. Next base: position 159,688 of record JAXQQM020078823.1, on the reverse strand, counting down.
TAACTTTTTCTTCTCCAAGAACCATAAGTGTCAAAGTACCAAAAAATAGATTTTCAATGGGAAACAAGAGATTACATCAAACCAAAAAGAATAACTCATCTATGTTATAACTTAGGTATTTAATGATATAACTTACAAAATCTCTTGATAAACACATAAATAATTTCATCATTTTTCCTCTTGAGTAATCATAAATTTTTCATTTTTCAAAAATTTCAACAAAAAAAACTACTTACATCATTTAAATAATCCAACATAAACTTTAATGTATAATTATAATCTTTACCTCATATCCTTGAAAATAAATGAATATTAATTTACATCATAGCCTTAAAAAGAAAAAAACATCATCAATGGATACTCAAAAGAAATGAATGGGTTGCTATGAGAATATATAAACACCTTAAAGCACTCAATAACCCTTTCAATTTAAAAAATATATTATCACATTTATCAAAGGAATATGTGTTATATGATTGGGCTATTTCGTTACATAATTTGGTTACAACTACATATGTTAATATCATTTTTAGATAAGTATCAGTTCTTCTACACAATTTATTTATTTATTTATGTATTCCTAGGCATTATGGTAAAGGTGACCCATAGGGTGAGGTACTTGGTTGAAATACTCTCTACTCTGCCAATAACCATTTCCTCTCTAAGAACCATAAGAAGTTTAGAAAATGAGGTGTTTGATTAGTATAACCATTTCTTCTCTAAGAACCATAAGTATAGAAGTGCCAAAACACATATTTTCAATAGGAAAAAAGAGATTAGATCAAAACCACAAAGAATAACAACTTATCACCCAATATATACTTGAAAAATATAAATACTTTAAACAAACATATCACAAAATATAAATATTTAAAATACCATGAGAATATCAAAAATACAATTAGATTTCATATTTTCATTTATATATTTCAACAATACAAAAGATAATAATATCATACTTAACTATAATTATGAATTATTTGTAAGCCTAATCATTTAGTGTACATTTGTTGAGAGGCTTCGCCTGATAGAGGCTCTTGTGCTCATAGAAAATTGGGAGGAAATTGGTCCTAAATTCTTCATATATCATCAAAAATACAATTAGTTTTCATATTTTCATTTAATTAATATATATGTAATACAGAAAATAATAATATCACACTTAACTATAATTATGAATTATTTGTAAGCCTAAACATTTATTATTTATTATACATTGGTTGAGAGACTTCCCTGGATAGAGGCTCTTGTGCTCATAGCTAGTTGGGAGAGCATTGGTCCTAAATTCTTCACATATCATCTTGAAGTGAAAACTATTGGGAGGCCTCCACTCAATGTAACTTGAACATTTAAAGCCAAATTTTAAGATAAAAGAGGAAATAGACTAAGGAAGAGATACCCACGTCATAATATAAGCACTCCTTATTACCCACGTCATAATATAAGCACTCCTTATTTTGAAAGTGAACTTTATAATGATCCACAGAGTTAGAGTTGTAACAATATAAAACTTAAAGTGAAACTATTACAATTTTATCATTTGAACCTAAGTGAAAGTAAAATATATTTATTAGCCAGTTATTTTTTTTCATTACCATTAAATTTAAAATATAATACAAACTTTTAAAATAAATATATTTAAAATAGAATATAAAATTTTTAATTAAACTTTATAATTTTAATTATTTAAATATTTTTTTAATGTATAAATAAAATTGATATTATATTTTTTTAAATACTTAATTTATTAAAACAAAATAATCTAAATTTATAACTATAACTATTTTTAATTAAATATTAAATAAATTTGAAAAATGTAGTTAAAAAAATCAAAACATACAACTTTTAAACTAATAAAACTATATTCTAAAATGAAAAAAGATATATAATATATATGTAATAATGTATGCTCTTAAAAGTATGCTCTTGCTTGTAAAAGTATTTAGTTTTAATTAATATTAGTGAAATCTCTAAGATTTAGATGATCAAAATTATTTTAGTGATGAGTTTAATTGATCTTGGAGGTAGTATTCATGTTAGTATAAATAATTTCACATTGAATTTATTAGTGCAATTAATTCAAGATACATCCTTTCTCTTAGGTGTACCTCCATAGATCTCACTTTCATAAATACCTTCATTAATTTTTAATCTTTATTACAATGCCATAACCAATATAAATATTTTTATTTTATATTTTATATTTTATTATCATATTTACACCTATTATTGTAAAAATAATAATTGTCATTTTATATTCAGTTTTAATATATATATATATATATATATATATATATATATATATATATATATATATATATATATATATATATATATATATATTAGTAAAATTATATAATTTTAATAATTTTTATATATAAGTTTATATATCTTTACGATTTACAAAAATTCTTAACCATGATATTTACACTAATTTGCTATAATACCATAATAATATAAATATTTTATTTTATAATATTTTTATACTTTTATTATTTTTATCTAGATAAAAAAAAATTATAATTATTATTAATTTTTATTATATTAATTTAAAAATTTATATTAAATATATATATATATATATATATATATATATATATATATATATATATATATATATATATAATTCTTATTTAGTAAAATTATATTAATTTTTTCTCAATTTTTATATATATCTATTTACACATTACACATATTATAAACTAATTTCATATATATTTTTAATATATAAAATTTTGCGAAGAATATTTTGGGGACCTTTTTCACGCCCAAGCTCGCGCTCTGCCTCTTCCCTGCGCATAGGGTTTCTGGTGCTGCGGTAGGGTGGTGCCGATCGGGGTGCTCGACCCAATGGCGGACTCTCAGGCCCCTCCTCCGCCTCCACCTCCTACTCCTCCTGAGGTTGAGGCCTTCAAGCTTGTGATTTCTTCCCAACCGAAGAGGAAGAAACAACTCACCTCCAAATTTGTCAGGAGATTAGATGAGATCCCCTCGGTGGCTCTCCTGCTTAAGGGTCCGATGAAAGCGGCCCTTTCTCTTGCAGAACGAATTTTGGTTGGACAGTTCATGGGCTTATGGCCTTCACCATAAACTACAGAAGCCTGGATCACCCAAAACTGGAAGCCCCTCATTTCAAACAACGTCACCTCATACTTCCTAGGGCAAGGTTTCTTCCTATTTGAATTCAACATAAAGGAGGATAAGGACCTGATTTTTAGAAACAGACCCTATTTAATGGGTCCTCAAGGACTGTACTTAAATCTCTTAACTCCAAACTTCGACCCCTCAGAGGATGTTCCATCTGCCATTCCAATCTGGGTTAGGATCCCAAACTTGCTGGTGCACTGCTGGAACTGGGAATCAATGCAGTGAATCGGAAATTCCCTTGGAAAATTCATAAATAGAGCAAACAATAAAGGCCAATATGACTGTGCTAGAATCTGCGTGGAGTTTGATCTCAAAGTTGGGCTGCCAGAAGCCATTAAGCTGACGGTGGGGAACTGGTCCCATATGGAGAAATTAGAATATGAATAACTGTTGTTCAAATGCCGTTGATGTCATGAGTATGGCCACTTTGCCAAGAACTGTCCCAAAAATGCAAGCCCAGAAAAGGAGAAAGAAGAAGGATGGAAACAAGCCAAGAAATCTAGAAGGAGCCTTAGGCTAGGGCCAATTGGACAAGGAACAGAGAAATGAAAGCGAAGTTGAGCACCCATGGGGAGTATTCCTAAAGAAAAACCCACCCAAAAAGGTCAAGAGAATAGCTTTGATTCCTTGAGATCAGAGACAGAGGAAGTCCAAGAAATTGATCCACAGGACGTGCAAAAGGATCTCGAAGTGTAGGAAACCCTTAAACCACTGAAGATTGGCGATTATCCTAGAGAAGCCCCGAAAGAGAAAGAGCATGTCTTCAAGGGGGAAGATCTGGATTCAGAGGAGTCGGAGGAAGAAGGAGAAATTGGGGATTCCCAAACTTCGGTCAGAAGATCAAACAGGGGACGAAAATCCTCCAGGGAAAAGAGAGAGAAAGAAACCTACAAGGAGAAGCTGCAGGGGAACCAATCGACCCTAGAAAATGTGTTGGCAAAAAACCCTAACGCATATAGAAATCAAAGCGAGGGCTCTAAGGGTGCCCTCTAAGCTCCAAAAGGGAAGTAATGAAGATCGTCTCCTAGAACTACAGAGGGATGGGGAGCAACCAAAAAGAAGAAGAAATGAAATTTCTAGTAAGGCTGGAAAGGCCCAACATTCTTCTCATCTAGGAGACCAAAATGGAGGAAAGGTTATCTCTCCACAAAAGCAAACAGTTTTGGGGAAAAGGAGGAGGTATTGTAGTCTCCTCTAGAGGTGCATCAGGAGGGTTTGGAATTCTATCGGACGAGATATGTTTGAGAAAATTCTCGTTAAACTAAACTCAAACTGAATTTTTGCTTAGTTTTTGCATCTTCATACCAAAGAGGTAGTGAATATTTTCAATATTTATGCTCTTGTAATCTTGGGGGACAAAGAATTCTACTAGGAATCCATTAGGGACCTAGCAAATGAGATTCACATGGATAACGTCATTCTCGCTGGAGACATGAACATTACTTTAAGCCAAGGGGAGAAGCGAGGGGGAAGCATTGTAAGGGATCCAACCAGAGAATGGGTGGAAGAACTCATTCAGGATTGGGATCTGTTGGAAATCAAGCCACCCAAGGGAAAATATACATGGACCAATATAAGAATAGGTCCGAGCCACATTGTTGCAAGGTTAGATTGCTTTCTCATCCAGAGTTCCTTCTTGCTTTTAGGTCTTAATGTTAGTTCTGTTATTCTTTCTTCGTTGGTATCCTATCACAAGCCCATTAGGCTTGAGATTAAGCTGCATATGAATCTGGGGCCTATTCCCTTCCGTTTTAGTGCTCTCTAGGTGCAGCAACTCGAAGTTTTGGACAGAGTTGAGGAAGTTTGGAAACACCTTGTCAGTGGATCCCCCTTCTTTGTGTGGGAAGAGAAGATGAGGAGAGTGAAGAGGGCCCTCAAAAGCTGGGCAAAATCCCTCCCTTTTCTGATCGATTCAAGGCGGGTTGCCTAGGCCTGTTTGGAGAGTCATCGAAAACAAATGGAAGATAAGGACATCTCGAAGGACCGCTTAACCCTGGAAGAGGAGCACCAGGCTAATCTTCATAAGGCTTGCATCAGGGAGGAGGAATTCTGGAGACTTAAATCTCGCAGTCTGTGGCTACAAGCTGGGGACACGAATACCTCCTTCTTTCATAATAAGACTCAAGCTAGAAGAAAATTTAATTCTATAGTGGAGATAACCTCATGAGACCAATCCTTCTCCGACTCTGCCAGCATAAAAAAAGTTTCCCATCAACACTTCAAAGAATTGTACATAGAGGATAAGCAAGCAAGTCTCAGCTCCTACCTGCTCGAGTTGGTCCCTCTAAATGTTAATGCCCAAATGTACGCTATGTTGACTGCTCCTGTCACCATCAATGAAATCAAGCAGGCCCTTGATGAAATGGATCTAGACAAGGCTCCTAGGCCAGATGGGTTCACCGCTCGATTCATTCAAATTTGCTGGAACATTGTTAAAAAGGATCTCTACAAAATGATCTTAAAGTCTAGGACTTGCCACAAGCTTGGGGGCAGCACCAACTCAGCCTTCTTGGCCCTTATACTTAAAGATAGGGGTGCCAGTTCTTTCAACAGATTCAGGCCAATTTCTCTCTGCAACATTGGCTACATGCTCATCACTAAATTCATGGCTAATAGACTGAAAATCCTTGTTTCGGAAATCATTCCTAACAATCAAGGGCGATTTTTCAAAGGTAGGTAGACAGTTGATAAATTCATTTAGAAATTTAATAAAAAATATGTATTTCTTAGATTCTCTTGATATAACAATTATATGCCACTGTTAAATACAGAATCGCTTCTACAAAATCTTTCCAGAATTTGAACAACAATCGCCAATCACAATATCACGAGGAAATATCAATCACAGATAACACATATAATTTTACCGGGAAATCATAAAGCTAAAAAACCCACTATAATATATTATGTATTTATCATGGATCATGAAACAATCTCATACAAAGGTCTACTCCAAGAGCTCTCAGTACATTACTAACTGTCTGACACTGTGATACATAAATTGGCAAGTTCCTTAGCCAATTTATTGCCTCCAGACAACCTGCCTCTACTGCGCAATCCCAACTGATAGCAATCCCTGAATGAATGGAATCCTTCTTTCCTTGATTGCGCAATCCTCATGGGCACATCCAATGTGTGTGTGGTCACATGTGTGCAAACACTAATGCCACAACTGATAGTCAATCTGTCCCTTTCACCCACATCTCAACTCGATCTCCACTGTATCTGACATGCATGTAGTTAGCAATAGTAAATACTCAGTTGCATGTGAGGCCACTAATTTTAAGTTAATTAATGATTAATTCACTTGATCTCTCACTAGTGTATCTTTAGTTACAACTAGCGCGATTGAGTTTAACTCACTTAACTATGTTAAACTACTTTACAACTTTCATAACTACACTTCCAACTTTGTTACAACTTCGAATCACTCAGTTGCAACTAAGTCCACTTGCATGTCCCACCAACCAACCACTCAACTCAAAATTCCTATAGCTAACTGATTTTCCACTTCAGTTAACTATTTCCAAGTGCTCATTGAGAATAGAGTATTGTTTATTATCCAACTATTACTAAGGGATAATAATAGTTGACATGCATCTATAAATAGAACTTGCACATACATCTATAAATAGACCTCATCTATAAATAGATTTTTCTCATACATCTATAAATAGACATCCACCTAAAAATAGCTTGAGGCTTCATGCTAGTTTAGGTGCATAATTTTCAATAGGATCTTCTTGTTGAATCTCAACACTCCCTCTCAACAAGAAAGGGATTATCCTTCACCCCGATCCTATCTCTATGATATTCAAATTTGCTCCTGGTGAGCGCCTTCGTCAGAATATCTACATCCTGATCTTCCGTAGGAATGTATTGAAGGCACATGATCTTCCTCTACACACAATCTCTGATATGATGATAGCAGATATATATATATATATATGCTTAGATCGATCATGAAACACATGATTAATCGAGAGTTTAATGCAACTCTGATTATCACAATGAATCACTATTGGATCTAAATGAGAACCAAGCAAACCAACCAAGATATTTCTCATCCAGATAGCCTCACATGCAGGTTCACTCACTTCCATATATTCCGCTTCCGCTGAACTGAGTGCCACGGATCTATGCTTCATGTTGTACCAAGAAACAACTGTAGATCCAATGCTAAAGACCCCCCTTGATGCACTCTTTCTGTCCAATGGGCTGCCTGCCCAATCTACATCCGTAAATCCATGCAACTTCACCTCATTCATCTATCTGTACCATAAAATATACTTAGATGTGCCCCTCAGGTATCTCAGGACATGCTTACATGCCTTCCAAAAGAGCTTGGTAGGCTTAACCATCGCTTGACTTAGTTGGTTAACAGCATAACAAATGTCCTGTCTCGTGTTCACTAGATACATTAGCGAACCCACTAATTGTCAATAGGTAGTAGAATCCACTACCTCTCTAGAAGTAGCATCATCTTTCCTCCAGTTTCCTGGAAGAGGAGTATCCATGGGTTTGCAGCCCTCCATGTGAAACTTGCCCAATATATCCCTTGCATACTTGCCTTGAGACACAAAAAGTTCACCATCTTGTTGCCATATTTCCAATCCAAGGAAATAATGAAGGTGGCCCATATCCTTCATCTTGAACTCCTTTGCAAGGTCCTCCTTACATGAGTGTATCAGTTTCTCATCACTAGTCAATATTAAATCATCAGCATAAAGAAAAATGATTAAAAGCTTACCCTCCACCACAATTTCGTATAGTTTTGCATCCGCTTCACTTTTGGTGAAGCCCAGTCTGGTTAAATAGCTGCCTATCCGTGTGTACCAAGCACAGGGTGCTTGATTTAGCCCATATAATGCTCTTTTGATTTGGCACACATGTGACTCGCTGCTGGAGATATCAAATCCTTCAAGCTGCTCTATGTATACCTCTTCCTCAATGATCCCATTGAGAAACATAGTCTTCACATACATTTGATGAATGTGCCAGCCCATCTGCGTTGAGAGAGCAAGGATGGTCCTTATGGAAGAATACCTTGTGACAGGTGTAAAGGTTTCTTCATAATCTATCCCCTTGATCTGTGCGAAGCCCAGGGCCAGAAATTTGGCCTTGTATTTCTCAACACTCCCATCAACAGCTTGCTTTACCTTGTAGATCCATCTCGAAACTACCATTTATTTGTCAACTAGCCTTGGAATAATTTCCCAAGCACTGCTCTTGGCAATGGAGTCATACTCCTCCACAATTTCATCTACCCAAGTGGGCTCTTGCACTTCTTCCTGAAAGGAATATGGCCCAGTCACAATACATTTGATCATGAGAGCCATGTATCCGGTAAATCGGTCAGGATACTGTCTTTGTCTATGTTGTGAAGTAGGGGCTCCTACATTCTATATAGCATCAAGTCTCAGCCTATCAACTTTTGTGGTATGCCTTTTGCCAGTTCTGATGGTGGGCTCTACGTGAGTGGAATCCTCCACTCCATGAACCTCCTCCTATGGTTGATCCACATCTAGAGACTCATCTTTGGGAACCAAAATTTCCTCCTCCGCATGCAAGTCTAGCTCCCTCTCAAGCAACAACCGCATGGCTTTCCCCTCATCGAATTTTATATCCTGTCGCACCACAGTCATTCGATTTTTTGGAAAATACACATGATAATTATGGGGTGTTTCAGTGTATCCACAAATATCCCAACTTCAGCGGTCAACTCCAGCTTCTTCCTTGCATCCTTGGTCACATGCACATAAACATATGAGCCAAAAATATTGAAGTGTGAAACATCTAGTTTCTTACCAGTGAAAGCTTCTTCAGGTGTACTCATGCCAAGTACTCTATGAGGAAAAAAGTTTTTCACATAAACCACAGCGTTGCATGATTCCACCCACAAATGCATTGGTAGGCCTTGATCATGCAACATTTATCGTGCTGCACCCACGAAAATTCTGTTCTTCCTCTCTGTGACCCCATTTTTCTGTGGGTTATGAGGCACTATGAGTTCAATTCGAATTCCTTCTTTCCTGCAGAAGTTCTTGAATTATTTAGAGATGTATTCTCCACCATTATCGCTCCTTAGAGCCTTCACTTTCTTTCTTGGTTATTTCTCCACCAATGCCTTAAACTCATAGAACTTTGAGAATTTTTGATACTTATTCTGCATGAAGAAGATCCAACATTTATGAGAAAATTCATCAACAAAAAAAACATAGTACTTATGTTTTGTTTTTGAAGCAACCGAGAATGGTCCACACACATCTGTGTGAACTCTCTCAAGGATCCCTGAAGCATGGTTCTCCTTTTCATGAAAGGTGGACTTTACATACTTCCCCATGGTGCAACCCTTGCACTGATCTAACTAAGCAAGTGTTTGCATTGGAAGTCCAGTAGATATTTGTTGCATTACTTTCAAGGCTTCATGATGAAGATGGCCCAATCGCTTCTGCCATAATTTTCCCTCATCCTGGCTCACCACTTTTTCTACCTTTCCCATCATGGAAGCGCAACCATATACCTCTAACTTGTATAGATTCTTAACTTGAATCCCTATCCTCTTGGATTGGCCCATTTTTCTTATGTCACAGGAAAGCTTTTCCATCACTGAAAACAACATCATAGCCTCTGTCCTCCAACATTGCGAATGAGACCAAGTTTTTCTTCAGACCTGGAGCATGCATAACATCTTTCAATTGAAATGGTTTACCTGACTCCCTTTGAAAGGTAATGGTACCAATTTCGGTCACACAGTATCTTCCATCGTCTCCCATCTCTATATGCATTTGGAGATCTTTCTCCTCCAAGTCACTTAAAATCTCTTTATCTCCCGTCACGTGGAAGGAAATGCCACTATCAAAATACCACACTGATCCCAATGCAATTGACACCATGCATGCGATCAAGGATAATTCAAGTTCAAATTGCGAGGCAAGGACCTCACTAGTTGCAGCTCCGACAGCCTTCTTGTTCTTCTTCTTTTGCGAACAGTTAGTAGCGAGATGTCCATGTTCGTGAGAGTGAAAAAACTTCACCTTGGAAAAATCCAGCTTCTTGCCTTTAGACTTGGATTTAGAATGGAATTTCTTCATCTTCCCCTTCCTTGCCTTGGCAGCCAAATAAAAATCCTCTTCACCATCATGGTTTGGTGAAGAGCCATCTCTAGTGTTCTGCCTGAACGCCTCTTTCACGAGATTTGACCACAGTCGTTCCCAATCCGGCAATTTTTCCCATCTGTTAATAGAGTCTTCATAACTATGCCAACTCTTAGGAAGTCCCAAGAGAGCCAATCTCACCAAATCATCATCAGCAACAATTATTCCCACACTCCCCAGTTCATCCCAACATTGGACAAACTTCGTGAGATACTTTGGAATGTTTTCGCCCTTTTCCATATTGATCTTCTTGAGTTTATCTTTGAGCGCCAATTTCCTATGGTCGCTGCTGCTTTGGAAAATATCCATCAAAGCCTTCCACATAGAATATGGTGTGGCTTTCCCATGAAGGCTTGGGACAATGTGGTCTCGTACTCCTTACAACAGAATCCTCCTCGCCTTTGCCCCTTTCTTTTGCCACGCATCAAGTAATGCAACATCTGTCGATGTAGGCTTAGGAACATCATTGTCAATGAATTCCTTCAAGCCGTTATCTTTGAGCACCACCTCCATCCTCTCTTTCCAAGAAATTTAGTTCGAGCTTCCCTCGAGTACATACTCTAACCTCGAGCCATTGAAAGCCATTTTGATGTTAAATCAGCTGTAGCACCAAGAAAGTCTTTCTGAAAATTCAAATTATTTCCACCAACAATGATCCAGGTGGATATTGGTGGCCACCCGCCTATTCCACTTGGGGCCCCACCATTTTCTCTTTCAGTTTTTTCATAACTTACTATTTTTAGCAGTTTTTTCGGGTCCTGAACTTCCCGAGCCATTTTGAAGCCCCAAACGGAGATAGTATGCCAAAGTTATGTCCCCGGGAAGTTAAAACACCAATTTACCCAAATGGGGCCCATAGTTTTGGCACTTCATCTCCTAGGGTTAGGTTTTTGGACATTTAGAGTTCTCCATTGTTTCTCCATAATAAATAGGCCCTTGAGCCTCATTGTAACACAGTTCAGAGGTCTGTAGCCACCACATCTCTTCTCAGAGATTCACTACCAACACCCTAGCTATTTTATTTCCCTCATGTTTGTAAGCATATTTTTGTGATTTGATATTAATGAAATGAAGCCTTATTTACGTTTTATTTCTATGTTTATGGTTATTTCTGTATTCTTTTGCATTCCTGCATAAATCCAGATTAGTGATATTAGAGCGGTCTGCTTTTTCTCAATCCTTCTTTGCATGTCCCCAACGAGCTCGGGGTATAAGGAGTTAGGGCTTGATCTGGTGGAACCTTTACAAGATCAGCCTTGCAAATCCTAACGGATGCCCATGGGGGACGAAAATAAAGATGAGGGAGCTGGAGATCCTATCAAAATATTGCTCGAGGAGGCCCTCGAAAAACAAAGGAACACGATGATGGATAAATTTTCCCAGATCCTTCAACAACTGCCCACCAGCGACACATCTGCATCCAACAGCCACTCTGGAGGCATGACTCCCTTTAAGGTACAAGTAAACTTTGACATTCCCATATTTGAGGGTCAAATAGATGCAGATGCTGGAGATAGATGGTTGAATCTATTAGAAGGATATTTCTTGGTTCATGACTTTTCCGATAGGGAGAAGATTATTTTTCACTCCTCAAAGCTACCCCCCATGTCAAGGACTGGTGGGAAACCTACTGTGAGAAAAAGGACGAGACAAAACCCTCTCTGTTCTCAGCCATACCCACTCGGAATTATTTTCGATATGCCATCAAGGAACAATACTATCCCGTGGGGAGCTATGAGGACAAGTACACACAATGGACCATGCTACGACAACAAAGGGATCAACATGTGCATGAGCTAACGAATCTATTCCATACCCTGTGCACAAAGTTGGGTATCAAAGATTTAGAGAAAAATTTGGTGCTAAAGTATCGTGGTTGTCTGCACAAATACATTCAGGAGGAAATGGAGTTCCTCGACATCTCCTCGCTTGGTACGACATACCGGTATGTTTCCAAGATTGTGCAGAAATTCAAAAAGAAGAAGCAAGACTTTGGATCTGGGAATCAAAAGCAAGGGAAATGTGCCCCCAAACCGCAGAACAAAAAACAAAGCCAAGGCATGGTGGCCCAAGACATCCTGCTAAAGACACAAGCAAAGAACAACACCGTGAAGCCAAAGAAGGACATGCTATGTATGTGTCCTGGCCTCGCACTTTTATTATTACTTTGGGAAATAAATTGTACAGTATACCAGAGGTACCACCACCTCCCACTATATCTTCGGTTACTGCAAAACAATGCATTAAGCTCATTTCCAAAACCAGGAAATTTGTTTTCCTGATGATCCACTCCTAGGGCAAGAAGAAGACTATGGCCATGACCTCCAAACATGGCTCCTCTGCACGAAAACAACAAATGGACAAGGTTGTGGAGGAGTACGGGGATATCTTCACCTCACCCATAGGGGTGCCTCTACACTGTTAGGTCAAGCACCCCTTTGACCTGACCCCAGGTGCGCCACTACCCAATGGACCGATCTATAGGCGCTCTGTTCTGGAGAATGATGAAATGAATAGGTAGATTCAGGAGCTACTTCAGAAAGGTCACATCCGGCCAAGTTCATCTCCCCGTGGGGGCCCAATCGTGTTGGTACAGAAGAAGGATGGGACTTGGAGACTCTATATTAATTATCGGGCGCTAAAAAAGATCACTGTCCGAAATAGATACCTGATCCCATAGATTGATGACCTTCTAGACCAAAACAAAGGGGAAAAATATTTCAGCAAGATCGACTTGAAGTCTAGGTATCACCAAGTACCAATTGAACCCTCTGATGTGTGGAAGACTACCTTCAAAGCCAAGGAGGGCCTTTTCGGATGGCTTGTCATGCCTTTCGAATTGACAAATGCTCCCGCAACCTTCATGAGGTTGATGGATGGCATCTTGTGTCCATTCACCAACACATTTGTAGTGGTATACTTGGATGAAATTCTGATCTTCAGCCAGACTTGGGAAGAGCACCTCCACCACGTTCGAGAGGTCCTCCAAACACTACGGCAACACAAGTTGTGTGCCAATTTGGAGAAGTGCACTTTTGGCATGACCCAGGTTCAATATCTAGGATACATTATTGATGACAGGGGGGTGCATGTGGATCCATCCAAGATCCAAGTCATTCGGGATTGGCCAGCCCCAACCACCCTAACACAGCTTCGCAACTTTCTAGGTCTTGCTAATTTCTACTACATCTTCGTGTTGGGATTCTCTCATATCACTTGGCCCTTGAGTCAAGTCACCAAGGGAGGAGTGAAAGAAAAATTCTGTTGGTCGGAATCTCAATAGAAGGTGTTTGTAGAATTGAAACATCGCCTCTGTTCTGCCCCAGTGCTCACATTACTAGACTTTCAACAACCATTTGAGATCGAGACAGATGCCTCTGACTATGCTATTGGGGCAGTTCTTACTCAAAAGGGGCATCCAGTGGCATATCACAGTGAGACATTGTCCGACACAGTTCGAAAGTATCCCAATTATGACAAAGAAATGTATTCCATTATGTAGGTTTGTCGACAATGGAAGCATTACATTTTGGGGAAGGAGACAATCATCCACACAGACCATTGACCCTTGCAGTTCATACAGACACAAGGGAATTTGCAGAACGATCGCCATCAGAAGTGGTCCACATATCTGCAAAAATTTCATTTGAACATCAAGTATAATAAGGGTAGCACCAATAATGTTGCAGACTACCTCAGCCAACCACCGATCGTGGCCATAACAACCATTCTCAACTCTTATGGGCATGAGACTTCTGATTGGCTGCTTCTCTACAAGAGCGATCTAGAATTCATCTACACATACAAGGCACTCTTGGGGGGTATGAAAGTTCCAAAATTTCACCTCCAAGATGCACTATTATGTCACCTGGGACACCTTTGTGTTCCTTCAAGCGAGTGTGCCAAGATGATATGGGAAGCACACTACATTTGAGTCACTGGAACTTTTGTGGTCGAGAAAAGAGTGGTAGTACTGCAGAAGTATTTCTATTGGCCAAACCTTTGATAGGATGTCGGGAAGTACATCAGATTCTACACTGCTTGCGCCATTTCCAAACTGGCCATCAAGAAGAAAGGGCTCTATACTCCGCTACCTACCCCTAGTCGACCTTGGGAATCCATATCCATGGATTACATGTCAGGCCTTCCTTCTACTAAGCATGGAAATGATTGTGTTTTCGTGGTCGTCGATAGATTCTCAAAGATGGCCATTATGGCGGCCTGCAAGAAGAATATCACAGCAGAAGCCACTGCTAAACTCTTCTTTGAATGAGTGTGGGTGCACTATGGGATCCCACGGTCTATCACATCAGATCATGACAACAGGTTCCTCAACACATTTTGGTCCAACCTCTGGTCAATGTTGGACACCAAGCTCACCAAGTCCACGGCTTGCCATCCCCAAACTGATGACTAGACAGAGGTCATCAACAAGATGATTGTACACATTCTGCACATGTGAAATTCAAAGCATCCATGCACATGGGATGAGAGCCTTCCCTATGTACAACATAGTTATAACCTAGCTCTCCACAGCTCAACCGGCCACAGCCCCTTTCTTGTGGGCTTGGGTTTCCAACCACTATGTCCCATTGACATAGCCATGCCATTTGCAGCTACTCAGGCCAATTCGGCTCATGTCCAGTCTGAAGCTGACAAAGCGAACAACTTCATCGAGTGCATTCAGCACATATGCCAACAGGGTAATGACATATTGGACAGAGCCAATGCTAAGTACAAGCAACGACATGATCATCATTAGGTGCCACACAACTTCCAGGTGGGTGAAAAAGTGTGACTACATTTGCAGAAGGGGCACCTTACTGGATTGCACCGCAAGATTTTACCACTCCGATATGGGCCATACACCATCACCAAGGTTGTCGGGAACAGTTCCTTCGAGCTCATTATTCCACCATTCCTTGGTCTGCACCCAGTATTCAATGTAGACCACCTTCATCCCTACCTCCCACCTCTATTGGACACCTCTGACATTGCAGAATAACTCACACCAAAAGAGTTAAACCCAAACTTCATGGAACAGGCCACCACATACTGTATCATGGACATGAAAATCAAGAACACTTGCCGAAAGAAGATCCAATTATATTGGGTTGTCAAAGCTGGCCAACTCTTGTACCAAGGCAAGTGGTACACCAGGGAGCAAGTTCAAGAGAAGTTTCCTCATCTCATGAAGGAACTCAATGCAATGGGGACCATTGCTTCCTAAGGGGGGAGGAATGATCCAAGTGGATATTGGTGGCCACCCGCCTATTCCACTTGGGGCCCCACTATTGTCTCTTTCAGTTTTTTCACAACTTGCTATTTTTAGCATTTTTTCTGGGTCCTGAACTTTCAGAGCCATTTTGAAGCCTTAAATGGAGATAGTATGTCGAAGTTACGTCCCCGGGAAGTTGAAACACCAATTTACCCAAACGGGGCCCATAGTTTTGGCGCTTCATCTCCTAGGGTTAGATTTTTGGACATTTAGAGTTTTCCATTGTTTCTCCATAATAAATAGGCCCTCGAGCCTCATTGTAACACAGTTCAAAGGTCTGTAGCCACCACATCTCTTCTCAGAGATTCGATACCAACACCCTAGCTATTTTATTTCCATCATGTTTGTAAGAATATTTCTGTGATTTGATATTTATGAAATGAAGCCTTATTTCTGCTGTATTTCTATGTTTATCGTTATTTCTATAGTCTGTTGCATTCTTGCATAAATCTGGATCAAACAAACTCATCTCCTACTTCACAATTTCAATTTTCTATGCTCTGATACCATGTAGAAATTTAATACAAAATATGTATTTCCTAGATTCTCCTTATCTAACAATTATATGCCAATGTTAAATACATAATCACTTCTACAAAATCTTTGCGGAATTTGAACAACAATTGCTAATCACAATATCATGAAGAAAGATCAATCACACATAACACAAATAATTTTACTGAGAAAGCATAAAGCTAAAAACCCCACTATCATATATTATGTATATATAATGGATCATGAAAAAATATCATACAAAGCTCTACTTGAAGAGCTCTTAGAACAATACTAACTGTCTCACATTGTCATACAAAAATTGGCAAGTTCCTTAGCCAATTTACTGCCTCCAGACAGCCTACCTCTACTGCACAATCCCAGCTGATAGCGATCCCTGAATGAATGGAATCCTAATTTCCTTGACTGTACAATCCTCATGGGCACATCCAATGTCTGTGTGGTCGCATGCGTGCAACCACTAATGTCACAACTGATAGTCAATCTGTCCCTTTCACCTACATCTCAACCAGGTCTCCACTGGATCTAACATGCATGTAGTTAACAGTAGTAAATATTCAGTTTCATGTGAGGCCATTGATTGTGAATTAATCAATAATTAATTCACTTGATCTCTCACTAGTGTATCTTCAGTTACAACTACCACAACTGGTTTAAACTACTTTACAACTTTCATAACTACACTTCCAAATCTGTTACAACTTTGAATCACTCAGTTACATCTAAGTCCACTTGCATGTCCCACCAAATAACCACTCAACTCAAAATTCCTATAGCTAACTGATTTTCCACTTTAGTTAACTATTTCCAAGTGCTC
This sequence comes from Pinus albicaulis, assembly GCA_034641835.2. Taxonomy (NCBI): domain Eukaryota; kingdom Viridiplantae; phylum Streptophyta; class Pinopsida; order Pinales; family Pinaceae; genus Pinus; species Pinus albicaulis. The sequence goes on along the minus strand of JAXQQM020078823.1, from coordinate 142,776 downwards.
ATTGAGAATAGATTATTGTTTATTTTCCAACTATTATTAAGGGATAATAATAGTTGGCATGCATCTATAAATAGACATGCAATCTATAAATAGAACTTTCACATACATCTATAAATAGACCTCATATATAAACAGAATTTGTTCATGCATATATAAATAGACATCCACCTAAAAATAGCCTTAGGCTCCATCCTAGTGTAGGTGCATAATTTTCACTAGGATCTTCTTGTTGAATCTCAACACTTTATTCTTGTTCAGGAAGTGATCCATTCAAGCATCCAAAGACAAGAAAAAGACATGACTGTCAAGCTGGACCTTGCTAGTGCATTTGACAGAGTTAGGCACAACTTTCTCTTTGGGATTATGCATCAATTTGGGTTTGACTGCCGCTTTATAAGTTGGGTCAAGGCCTGCATTGCGGAGCCATGGATTGCTCCACTTGTCAACAGGCATGCTGTTGACTTCTTCAAGGTGAGTCATGGGATAAAGCGGGGATGCCCTCTATCCCCTCTTCTCTTTATCATTCAAGCCTCTATCCTTAGTTTTATGCTGGAGAAAAGACAAATCGAGCAAGATCTTATGGGTCTTAGGATCGCTAGGAGATTCAGAGACATAAATAAGGCTCTCTTTGTTGATGGCTCCATCCTCCTAGGGGTTGCTTCTGCCATCTCAACCTCTGCCATCTCAACCTCCCGCTTCAAGCTGGAACTGGATCGTTACTGACTCAATTCTGGGAGTGAACTTAACACGGGAAAATGCTTCATTTATGCTTGGAACCTCACTGGCCTAGAGATAAGCATGATCCCCAGGATTTTGGGTTTCAAAGGCTCCACAAAATGGGTGTATTTTAAATATCTTGGGATGCCAATATTTCAAGGATACCCAATTGGGAGGGACTGGTACCCCTTGCTGGACAAATTCAAGCTCAGAATGCAAGCCTGGGGCACATCGTGGCTCAATATGGCAGGTAAGACTATTCTCATTATGTCAGTTCTTGGCTTCGGTGGGAGTCCCCCAAAATATTGTCTCCCCCGACATTCTAAATGGCTAAACAATGGAGTAAGGAAACCCTGTACCACACACAATACTCTGGCACTCGTCTAGAAAGGAATAACCTCCACAAAAACTAGACCTATAATGTCGTATACATCTCAGAAACATACATAAGAGGATAATAATAATAAACGCTCCTCTCGGATCAGACCAAAGAACAAACACAAGAGGTCTCAGTAAAATTGAGAGGCCAAGAAAGGGATGAATGAGGCCATGATGGCCAAGAAGAGAGAGGGAACGAAGGTCATGGAAGCAGCACCCTCCATTGTTGGACTAGGAGATGCTGCCCTCATCTCTGTTGCTGCTCCCGCTCCCACCATTATCATCACAACGGCCAAGAGAGACACAGATGTGTACTTACCTACCCCTTCCATTCTTTCTCACGCTTGCAATGGACCTGTTACTGATAACAGATGTGTAAAAGCCCAAAACCTAAGCGCAATTCTTGCCGAGAAAATGTGAATGTCAGACATGCCACCACAAATTTGAAGCGGAAATATCTTTGTTTGTTTGAGGTGCGGAGCACTGTCATTTTCGCTGGAGCACTGTCATTTTCAAGCCACCGTGAGCACCAACGAAAAATTGGATAGATTCTAGCTAGGTAAGTCTCAAAAACGACTTTTTTTTAAGGTAAATGTTATTATGTTTCTACGTTCTCATAGCCAAATGCATCCCTTCCATTTCTAGAGTTAGTTTCGGAGCCTGTAGAGAAGCGGTTCAGGAGCCATAATAGGATCCCGGTAGCTTCATTTCGCTTAGTTATATATTCACCAGCATATGATACGGAATCACCTCTCGGAGGCATGCATATGACCTCGTTGTTGTTGCATCCACAAGTGCAAGTACAAACACTAGAATTTCACCTAGTGAGACTTGAAACCAGATGGGGGGCCATATGAGCTACCCATTTTCACCAACCTAGAAAACCACCTTTGACAATAGTTTCTATAGTTGTTATTTTTCTTGGAAAAATACTTGTTTCTTGTAGTAATTTAAAATTTTTACTGATGGACACCACCCAGTTTATTGACACTAGTTTCAAAAATCTACTGATGAATGTTGAAGCAAATGTATAGTCTCTTACAGTATTCTACCAGTAAATATTAGTTTCTAATGCATTTTGAATTTACCATTTTCTAGTGGATAATTTATGAATAAAGGAATCATCTAGTTTAATCACATTATTCTAAGTTTCCTTCTAGTGGGTAATCTTTAAATGAATCGAAGAGCTTCATGATTACTGTCCATAGATGTCCCTCTACAATGCCAAAACTTGAACCAAAAAGGAACTCAGAATACAGTGAAAAAACCAATAGTTATAAACCCACATTAGTAGCATAACTACCAGCAACACAAAAAGAGGCAGTCAAAAAACCCCTCACTGAGGTATGAAAAGGATCCGTGCTAATTCCATTTGGAGAGCTTGCATCATCTCTTCTAATTCTTGATCCAGAATCAAAAGAAGCAAGGGTGGCAACATCTCGCCTGGCATACCCTCCTGTCTCAGCTTCCCCTCGCATAATTCCATATCCAATGGCAATCACAGAATACAAAAAACGAATGCAACCAGTAGCTTCTCCACCCAAAGAGACATGTCCATTCATACATGGAAAAACCATTATATATTACCAACTAAAATCTTATAGTTTTTCATTGATATTTTCAGTCAAAAAAATCAGAACACTTCAGTTAAGAAGAGAAAAATAAGTTTGGATCTGAGTTGTTAAAGGAGGACAAAAAATTAAAGATAATTGTCTCAGATTTTCTCTATGATTGGATCTTTGGATTTATCTCATTCATTATTTTTTGGACCTGTTGAGGATGAATAGTTCTATGGAATTTTGGGTCTGCAACTAGTACTATACCTTGGAATTGTAGCTAGTTCTATGAAATATCAAGCCTGCAACCAGTAACATAAATTAGAGATGCACCAGACCTCAGTTGTGTGGCTTGTTTTGTGGAATCTTGTTTCTATAACTAGGATCATATGTTAGACCATCAGGCATATTTGTTAGTACACTCAAATCTCCTTGATATTTCTCTTCAACCCACTTTCTAGGCATACCTTGAGCATACATTAAGGCTCTCAAAAATATTATTTGGATAAAATTATTGGAATTTACAAGTAAACTTTGATCAGTCCCTGAAGTGTATTGAAGATTCCTTTTTGAAAGAACACTTGGAACAATCCTCTAAATATTTTTGAAAGGAACTGTGGAAAACAACCTTGACATGTGAAGTTGATACACACTAATAACAATTTCATTTGGAGTAGCTGAATTACTATTGAAGGGAATATTGTTGAGCCCTAGTACAATCATTGGAAAAGAAAAGTAGCATTCCTTGTGTGCACAATCGTGATTAAATATCTAGAAGACATAGTTGAATACCTTATGGAACAACCTATTGAAGAAAGTTTTGGCTTGTCTTGAAACATCACCAAAGAATTATTGAAGGATCTTTGAAGTTTTCACCCTTGAATAGATGCCCCCCTCATCTTCATTCTCTTTTATAACACCCTGAACTATACTATTGAATTGTGTAGCATATATTAACATGGTATAATATTTAATATCATGACAAACACTGAAGTACATGGCAAGAAATAAATAGGACAGGGCGGAAACATGAATTTGGGTTACACTTTTGTGAGAATCGGGGCCCGAAATTTTTTTCCAACAATAGTTCGGCTGAAAATTTTTACAAGTTCGGCCGAACTATTACAAATTTCGGCCGAAATTTCTTATAAAGTTCGGCCAAACTCTAGATTCCGTTTACAGTGACGGCACACTGACGGCGCTGGCAAACAGAATTTTTTTCGGAGTTTGGAAAACCGGCAATTAAAGTTCAACCGAACTACTAAAAAAGTTCGGCCGAACTATTTTCTATAAATAAATCGCCCGCGAATGTTTATGGCTTACTGTTTCATTGTTCGTGCTTTCTTATTGCAGTTTATCGTGTTCGCGTTGTTGCTGCTGCCGACGCCCTGGTGCTCCTGTCACTGCCCTGTTGCTCCTGCCGTCCGCGTGGGTAAGGCTCGAATTCAATCTTTTGAAATGTGTTTATGCTCATAACAAGAGGAGAAATAGGTTCCTTCTTTTCTATCTTTCACTTTCACGATAATTATGCTAGTACCTTATGCACTGTTATAGATAATACCTTTATATATCTTGTACAGATGTAGTCTATGAGTTTCGCTTAACAGTGATACTATGCTTCATAAATTTTTTACTTTTTCTTATACTCAAAATATCCCTTCTTATCCCTTCTTAAGGGATAATGGAGGTGCAAAAATTCTGCGATTTGTTTTCCAGAAGGGTCAAACTTGAGAGGAATATTAAATTATCCCTGACATCCTTTTCCATTGGGCTTTAATTCCCTCTAAATAATCTCACTTTTGAACCATGTAATGTTATTTTTTCTTTGTTATAAGTGTTAAAAATAGTGCCCAAAAATGCGTTCTAGTTAACTCCACAAATTTGGCAGACAAAGAGAAGATACCCCACCTTAGCCCAAATGGTATGATGTTTCTCTGTACATGAGGCCTTGAAAATACACCACTTTTGCAAGCCTTTCAGGCAACGGCAAGTGTAGAGGATGCGAAACAGTCTACCAAATATTAGGCTCGCCTGCTGCTCTAACAGTCTACGTAGTATCACTGTTTTAGATATATTAGGCTCGCCTGCTGGCTGTAACAATCTACCACGTCCAAAAAAAAATAGAGCCTTGTGGGTACCATTCATATTGAGTACTGGAGAGCATGTTTTGATGAGCAACAATGAGTAGTATGCAATTGACAGGCTTGTTGTGCGGATAATAGTCTAGTAAAAATATGAACCCCTATGGAACATCATACAAGTGAGTACAGGCTCGCTTGAAAAGACATTAGGCTCGTTTGAAAACCATTACTATCTACCACGTCCAAAAACAGAGCATGTGGATACCATTTATATTGAGGACTGTCAAGTCCGTTGAGGAAATTGCAACAATATTTTTAATAATCCTTGTGATTATATAAGAAACATCAGGCTCTCTTACAGGTTAATACAGGCTCGATTGAGTACTAAAGAAAACACAGAAAACATCTTTTGTTGGAAATATTTGCCTCCCTTCTTGACTAGAATGTTGGAAACCTGCTCTGTCTTGAAACCCCTTCTTGGAGTCTCTCTCTAGCTAGAACTGCACCTACACTCTGCAACTAGCCAAAAAACAGATTTGAAATATTTGACTAATTTTTTATATAATTGAAATTCAAAAATAGATGATTTTCTCCAAGTTTTAATTGTTTAAAATATGATTGTTTGAGCAACTCTTTCTCTGGGATACAAGGAGGCTGAAAGATTTTTTTTCTTGTATATTTGAAGCTCTCCATTTTTATATAAAAGGATTTTTTGCTTGTATATTTTTATGCTCTTTGCCATATATTAATGTCATAGTGTATGAAGTTTTAAATTGTTTTTATTATTTTTATTATATGTTGGATGTGATTTTGATTGAAAATGCTTCTTTTTTATTTATTAATTAAAAAAAATTATTAGAAAAATTATTGCTTTAAGCCTTGGAATTTACAATCAAAATTAGAAAATGTTTTTATATCTAGAAACTATTTATGAAAAGGTTAATATTGTTTGATTTTCTCTACCATGTCCTTTTTACATATATCTAGAATAATATTATTTGTAGTTTCCGGTTTTTTGTAACATTTTACTACCATAATCAAAATCTATAGAAATAATAATCTAACATTATAATATCTTGAAATGGTGCTAGCCAACTCAAATATAGTATTGCAAATCCCTGGCTAAGTTAGATGAGGAGGCTATGTATTACTTAGTATTGTATCCATATTGGGGTTGCAAGTTCTATCGGTTCAAAAGAACACTTGCAAACAATTTGTTTTCCATATGACCTCTCTTTTTCATAGATAAATTTCATTCTTTTAGCCATTATGGATTTGAGAAAAATACATCCTGATAGGCCAATAAAAAGCCTTAACAATGAATTAAACATGAGCAACTATTAAATATGGGTAACCAAGTAGCATGAAAACAAACAACTAAATCACCAAGGCTAGTAGTGATAAATAATAAACATTCTAGGATACATAAAAATTCCATGTAAATAATTTTTTTACCTAAAATCACTAGATGGTGAGGCCCACAGCAACAACTGCAAAAGCAATGCAATATAACCAATCAAACTACACCAACAAAACATATGGTCTTGAATGAGGTTTTGGACTCTTTAGATATAAATTTACACCGTGGCAATGTATCTTATATAAAACTTTAATCCATGTGCTTAACCTTAACATTGACACAAATGGAATACAATTTTACTCATTGCTTTATGATAGAAAAATATTCGGATGAGTATTACCCACATATTCGAAGTCAAAAGGGATAGATTAAAAAGGGATGCTCTGGTCATCTATAAAAGATAAATTAAAGAAGCATGACATGACATATTAGTAATACAAATTAGATATGCGTACCAATTATGTTCATATAACACAACAATTAGATGATTCAATACAAATGTCACATAGAAGTCATATTTATCTCATGGGTCTTAAACTTAAATTATATATCTAGCATTACATTAAGCTATAGGAGATAAATCAAAGAAGCATTTGAATGTAAATTAAACATGTGTAATAATTATGTCCTTTAGTTCAATAAATAGATAATAATTTGCAAATGCCATATCTAAGCTATATTTCATCTAAGTAACTTTCAATTTAAACTTATATCTAATGTTAAATTATATAAAATAATAACAGTAATTCAAACTTCAAAATAATATTTAGAGTTAGTATAAAATGTGACATAATTTTCCTGCGTGGAAAAACATAGTTATTGAGAGTTCAAAACTCATGCATTTGAATAGAAAGTGGGTATACGAATGAGCAAGTAGATTTTTTCTAGAAATGAGAAAGTGAAGGTTGATAGAGAGCCACACAAAATTGCAAATTCATACCTTACCAAAATTTTTAGATCCTTTTAAAGAAAACATATTTAATCAACTTTCATTGAAATATATGATAAAATCAACCCAATTTTATGAAAAGTAGTATACCATTTTTTACATAATTTCACATAATACAAATAGATATAAATTTTAATTAAGTATTGTTATAAATATTTAACTACCCATCAAGAGATGGCCAAGTGATTGAGACAGGGCATCATCACAATAAAAAACCAAGTACAAATTGTAGTAATCCTAGAATCATGCTTTACATAAGGTAAAATTGGGGAACTCATGACTTGTACTATAGATAAAAAAAATTTACCCTTACCAAAAAATATATGATAAAAATTGACAAACTACATAAGTTTAAGCTTAAGGGGATAATCCTTCTTTCCTTCCATATAGATAATGAAAATGATTGTTCCAAGTCTCATGTTGCTTGTCATGTTACTCTAAAACCTTGATTGGAAAGAAAAATAGGAGGGCAGAAATGTAATAAATATAAAACATAATGAAACACAACGTAAGAAATAGAGAACATAATGAAACACACACATACATATCTCTAGACAATCAACACAATTATTTTCCTAGGAAATCCTTATATGGGAGACAAGCAACCCTAAAAAGTAATGATGCTCTAGACTCCTTTTCCCTAGGAAATCCTTATGGGAGAAAAACAACACTAAAATGTAAACATGCTCTACTCTCTCTTTTCTGGTATGGAAAATATGTGAGTACAAAGAAAGAGGTAATCTCTCTAGAGTTAGTTAAGACTTTTAGCATGTAAGGTTGCTATAAAAACTTAACTTCATACATTTTTCTCTCTAACTTCACACTCCTAGTTGTATTTTCAACTATGGAACAAAATACAATAACACAAAATGGAACTCTTATTCCTCCTAGTGGCCAAATATTTAACCTAGTGTGATAGCCAACTAGGTGTAAGATTTCACTCTGTCAACCGTTAACGAGGTTTGTGATTTTAGACCTTTTAGAGTCTTGTTAAAATTCCACATGTAGCTAGCTTGCCATGCATGAGTAATGGGGCTAAGATGTCATTCTCTCGTACCATGGTGGTCAACATGATAGGTCAACTTACCAAAGGCATAAATTTTGAATGAACTTCGTTTGATGTTTTTCTTGCACCATTGGATATGTCTTTAAGTGTAGAATAATGGTCAAGATTTTGGCACAAGGGATAATCGTTTGACCCCCAGAAATGTCATTTAATGCCTCAAAATGACTCCAAAAGGTTTTAGACCCCAATTCTCCACCCACCATTAAAATTACCCTACAAGTTGATTCTTTAAGTTTTTTCACTCTATAAGCATCAAAATATATGACAAATAATATAATTATCCAATCTAGATCATTATTTAATAATTTGTTAAAATTATGAGTAAGATATAATAATGGAATTTAAATAAATAGCGTTAATTCATTGAACACCCTTGTACATGTCCCTTGTTGATACTTTGAAAGTAATACTTTTTGAAAAATAATTTGTTTATGGATTCTATTTTCCACATTCTCTCAACCATATCAAAAACCTTCTTATAATATTTGAAATAGAAGGTCTTTCCCATACCAAAGTATGTTCTTTTAAAACATGTTTTCTTGGTGATATGGGTGATTTAGAAATGATTGGGAGAGCGAAATTCCTTGAATTTAATACATGTACAATATGTTTGGTTCATGCCACTAAGCCAAGAATTTTAAATTCAAATGACTTTTAATATAACCAACTAAATATTGCAAAAAAGGAATAAAACAATTTATGTTAGGGTTGTGGATTTAAGCATTGAAACAACACACCATGATATTTCAAATTTAAAAATAATGGTTTGAGTCCTAGGTAGCTCAGAATCCTTTTTTTTTTCAAAATAAGGATGCACTCCCATTTGATTCTCATGATTAGGTTGTAATCATGAGGCTCTCGCTCAAGAGTGGACCTTCCCAAAATCTTGTGATGTCTTTTCAGAAACAAAACCATCAAACTGAAAACACGTCATGCAAGAAACATAGCTCGCTGACATATATCATTTTTCTCCTTCAAAGAAAAAAATTTCACATCATGTGAATATGTCCATGTACTCTTACATATTGGTGTACAAAACCTTCAACCAAAAACAAGTTCACAACATGCCTCTTCAAACAACTGACTCTCAAGTCAAATAATAGAGCTCATGTACAAATTTCCATATTTTTTGCATTTAAGTGTGTCAACGTAACTCTACTTTCAATGTCTTGCTTCATGCAACATGCACCATACTTTGAATTTGTAAAGAAATTCATGAAACGTCAAAATACATGCAAGGCCTTAATTGGATAAGAAATCTAACCATATGTTAGCAAACCATTTCAATGGCGCATCTTTTAGCTGCACTTCATCATGTGAATCATCTTGACCTTCATCGATTATGGAATCTTCTTTTCCATTATTGTCGTTATCTCTTTCCACCTCCTTCAAATGTTGTGGATGACTTGTTGGATACAAAGTCCAACACTTGTCCACAAGGTGACCTTTCTTATGGCAATGAGTAATAAGCAATTGCATCTTATTTTCAACATCATTTTCCTTGTCCAATGGACCTTTGAGTTTTTGCCTCATTTATTTAGAAAGTTTCAATGTGCATGGATACCTTCTTCCAACATATATAAACATTATGATTATTCAAACCACAAAAGGAACATGTGCAAGTTCTTTTATATATCTTATGTGAATATTTACCATTTTTATCATAATCAAAAGCAATTTGATTAAAGGCAAATTTATACCTTGAACATTCACCATTGTGGCCTTCTTGAGGAGGTGAATTTGATGAGGTAGTGGCTCTCCTCTGAATACTAGCAATGAATGAACAATGACTAGATAGAGCTTTCAACATCCTCTTCTTTTACATTCTCATTAGTTGCATGTTTATTAACATCTTCTTGCAAAGTGGGTGTCAAACTTTTACATTCATCATGAACACAAACTTCTGAAGCTTGAGGTAATGAACACGAAATAAAATTCCTTCTTGGAATAGCTTCATGTGCCTCCTTGGCTTTGGAGCATTCTCCATCATGTTTTCCATGGTTAAGACCCAAATAATTAGGCCCTTCCTCAACAACATTTGGCTCAACTATGCCTTGTACTCAACTATGCCTTGTACATGTTTGCCTTTAACCCTTTACTTTCATAACACATTTTAATCAAAAATTTGGACTTTATTCCTCTAGTGTGTCTCTCAAAAGCACGTACACATTCATTTTGAGAGGAAATTGAAGACAGAAACCAATAGCTAATTCTTCTAGCATGGAACTTAATGTATCAAGACTTAGAAACCTTATTTTCATAATTTTTTCTAGCATGGAAATTAATGTCATAGCCTTATTTTTCCTAAAATGAAAGAAAATTTCCTTGCAATTTGGCTTGCGACATTCATAATTCATGCTCATGGAACATGATTGTGTTGCAATTGTGATAACATCTGTTGTATGTAGAAGCTAATAAAAAATGATTGAAATTGACAATTTTGCTCTGCTTTTTTGAAGATTTAAGGAAAATTACACCAAGTAGCTTCCAACTTCATATGACCATCATGTCAAACTCATCTCAGGATATTGTCCAAGTAAGAGCCACTTAAGCAAGCAATCTAGTATACATGACTCCAATTTCAATTAGTAGAAATGACAGTTCTCTAAGTATGGTGCAAACATTGCTCGAGATCCTCAATGACCTTTAAATGTTTAATGTTTTAATGTTGCAAAATATATAATCAAAATGGTTTTAAAACTTAAAGTTTTGGATGGTTTTAATCTACAACTTAAAGTTTTGGATGGTTTCAACCTACATTTGCACATGTGGTAAATTGAAATGTTACTTGTAACAAGACAATCCCCATTGATTTCATTGTATATGTTGATTTATGATTTGATATAATTGCATGTATGATGGTACATTACTTGTAAAGTCATTGAATTAATAGTGTTCATTGATTTCAGTGTAAGCGCAAAAAATTATTGACAATGTAGAACGATTTTTGTGTTATAATAATTAAACCTAATAATATTGGAGAGCAAGAGAGACAAGGTATGGTCTTTACTACAAGAGTTCGAGTTAAATATTTAAATGGTTTATGATTTATGATTTTTACTTTCTTTTTAATATAATCGATACGGAAAGATGACAAAACTAATAAGGGTGACAATAAGAATAGAAGAAGAAAATAGTTTAAGATTGATCACAATAAACGCTATTTGTAATTGATTACATTCTAATTATTCACATTCTATCATTCAATATTATTACACTGTCACTTTGCATTCAAAAATTTTATTTGATCATTTTCCATTATTAAAGTTATTCTACAATATTTATCATCTCAACAAATTGAGGTAACTAAGAAAATTTAAAATTTAAATGACTTGATAAATCTAAAACATATTTATCATATTTAAAATGGTTATATTAATATTAGATGTGTTTACATATTATTGATAAAATTAATCATATGTTCCTCATATTATTGATAGTTTTTCCTTGGTTGCATATGACTGAAACCAACCTAGATCCATCTTAACTACGGATCTATCAAGCGCCGAGAGGGATCAAATCTCTCGAGGTGAAAACCTTTCCTCAAGTTTTGCACTCAAAAAAGAGGTTTGCACCTCTAGATATTTGATCCCTCTCGGCACTTGATAGATCCATAGTTATGATGGATCTAGGAAAATAACTTTCTAAAAATAAGTAAGGGAAAAGCAGCATAGGGAACAATTAGGAGTAGATTTAGGTCATAGGGAACAATTAGGAGTAAATTTAGGAACATGTGATAGTTGGGTGAGATAAAATCATATTTTAATAAAATAATGGGAATTTGTAGGAGAGAAAAATAGTGGATATGACATGTATTTTGGTGAATAATCAAATTTATGGAATTAAACAATTAATTATTTTTGTATGTGAAAACAAGATTCACACCTAATCCTCACCTAAAATACTAAATTAAACACATTATTATTAAGGGGACGAGGAGCTTTCTAGGTTTTGAGCTCCCCATTGTTAGATGAGTGTCGTAATGACATTCCATGTATTTTTGTGAGAACTTATGATATTGTGATATTCTAATTACGAAATAGTGATATTGAGTACATGCTGGATAATGTAGTAGATAGGAACTTTTTGATAAGGGGAGATTAGGGAAGTGACCAAATTCCTATCAGTGAAAATTTTTTTCTTCACCTTCCTATAACTCCATTATAGCTTTGGGGGCCAAAGGTAAAAAGAGTACCTTGGAATTTCTTGGGTGAAAAACCAAGTAGGTCACCAACTTTGGTCTAGTGCATTGGAATTCTACATTCAAGGGTGGTCATTGGTGCTTCAAGCTAGGGTGGCATAATCTGTTACGTAGAATATTTTACACTCTAGGGTGAATGATACTTTAATTTGATTGACGATTAAGACTTTTTTAGTTTTTCCGAATGCTGCAAATGATCCACAGCTAGTACATATGTATGTATCTTAAGGAGGTCATTCGGTGAGAACTTTTACGGGAAACTTGAAACAAAGTCTATCCTTGGCTGGAATATTACGGTACTGTGTAAGCAGTGATATACACTTAAAAAAATGCGCAGAATTAGGCAAAGTGGGGACAACACTTGTTATCTCGTCCTTTGGAGGCTAGGCATAGGGACCGAATCCTTTAAAAATAAAAAATGAAATAATTCACACCATATGGTGGGAAAACAATACAGAGCAATTATTATATATATATATATATATATCAATACATATAACATTTTTCATCAATGCACATGTATAGAAAAACTACTTTCAGTTGATACTAGAGCACGTGCTTGTACCCAAACAATTTTTAACATTTGCAAACCACAAATAACATAAGCAGCTCAATTTTTAGTTGAGTACTGGAAGTTTTATAACATACTTAATCCAAAGATAATAAATTGTTGGACACTTCACTCAAAAAAATTCTAATGGAATTCCATCCTCAATAATCCGTTCATGATCGGATTTTGACATTTTCCATTTCTTAATTTTCGATTTTTTCTTTGATTGAACTTCTATCAACTTTATACGTGCTGCACACACCAAGTGACTATATTGACAACTTATGGAATCAGGTTCATAGTCTTCAAAGTAAACAAAGTCTCCACTTTGATGAGTTTGTCTGAAAAAATAACCTTTCAGTATAATAGACCCTCTGTCATACTGAAATCCGTGATCATTATAGTCTTGTAATAATTTCATTTTTCGTTCATTGCAACGCATCAAATAATACTTAACATTTTCATCGTTGTCAATAGGTGCAATTACAGCAAAAACATCTCCTGCACAATAAAATAAATTTAACATTTAATTATGCATATTTAAATTTATTTTTAGATCTTTAAATCATTGGAAAGTAATTCAAATGTTACCTTCTCTAACAAGATCAGAAACTCGATCACCATCGGATGATATTGTAGTTTCCTCTGATTGCATTTCTTCAAACATTGCAACAAACATTTTTCCCTTTGTATTTAGTTCTGTATGTTTCCAATCGTTCACGTACATTTTGTTTTCACAAACGTCATTGGATTTTGTGTTGTCTATGCAAACATCACAAAAACAAGAATATTTTCTTTTATCCCATGCAAACACATTTGTGGACAACTTTGTTTGAATTGAATGCAATTTTTGAGTCCCTTTTGTTGTTTCAATGTCATTTCCAATTGATCTATCTACGTCTTCGATTCCAATATGCCAGAAAAACCTTTATATGGAAAATTAGAAAAAGAATTTGTAAATATGATATCAAAATACAATTAAAAATAATCATTGCATGATAAATGTACAATGTTTAAAATTAGATTTACAATATAAATTAAATTGAATGTACCTTCGCACTTCTCTTGATGGGTTATTCTCATGGCTTAGAGCAGCGATGCACCATTGAACAACTTCTTCAACATTCACAAGTCGACGTGTAGAGTGGTTCATTTGATATCTTCAAAGTACTCGTTTTATGCATGCTCCTGCACCGTCATGTTATCCTTTTCCATGGCTAGTCTCAAAGAAATTCCAACAATGTTTAATGCATGTTTTCTTATGAAGACAACACAACCAAAAGAATGATCGTGCAGATTTGAATTGACCTGCGCATCCATCTGACCATATCCAATGTTCATTGAATGTTATTCCATGATATTTCAATGAATCATAAATCTTTCCAAAACAATGTTGTACAAAACATGTATCATGTGTACGATCGTCACTGATATAAAAGTGATATTCTTTAATTATATGTCGATTTTCACTCGTGCTTTCTATATGATCGACATTTTGTTCAGCATGTCTATATAGAATATGGACGAGCATGGAGACTTGGTCAGAATGATAGTATTCACTATGAATTTCTTTTTGTGGAACAAATGTGTAGTTTTCTGCAAAATCAATCACTGACAAAATGGTCCCTGGTGGAAAAACTTCACGAGATTTTTTGAATTGCAAGTCTTACCATCGAGCTCTATGGGAATGCTTGGTGTATTTGTAAATTTCTGCCTCAAACTTTCTCAAAAAGTCTATCAGAAAAATTTCATCTTCTAGTAATTCAATTCTTTTAACACTATTTTCACCTTGAATCGATGTATCGATATATTCATATCTCTTCCATTTCACTTTCATGTTGGAAAATGATTGATAATTTATATCAATACGATATTTTTTTTGAAATTTAGTCAAATTTCCACAATCATCGCATTTTTTACCACCAACACATTTCTTTTTGTAAAATAGTTCATCGCTTTCTCTTTCACATAGAATTTGAGATATGAAATCACGGATAATGGAAGGAGGAGGTGAATCCTTCCATAATGTTCTACCGAAATCAAGGAATGTGTCATAATATAACTCAAATTCCACATGATAATGGCAACAACAAGTGTCGCGTACGGTGATAGGTTTTACATACCATGGTTTTTGTTGAACAAAAGCACTGAGTGAAACATGAATTTGACAATTCTCTTTTTTGAACTTGTTGAATAACTCTATCTGAGTGGTTTCCAAGAGATGTTTTTCATGTTCTTTGTACTGATTTCGTGCTATTCTTCTTCGCATCACATGTCTTGTAGTTGGTGAAACACGCGAATTGTTCTTCCAATATTCATATATTATTTTTTTAACATTTTCTCCAAGTATATCTTTGTATGGTTGCCTACAAATAGCTCTCCAACAAGCGAGTTCATCATTTACATCTATTTGTAGTCGAAATTTTCGATGTTTGTGCAGAGTTTTTCATGAGGTTCCCAGTGCTCGTGCCATAGATGTTATCAAACGATTCTCTTGAGTACTTGGTGAAACTATTGCCATCTGTATTCCTCTACATATATTTGAAACATCTTTATCTCTAGATCTCTTAATTGACTTTATAGCACTACTCATATTTTTTATCACCTCTTCATTCATTTTTTTATCTTTGGTTGATTTTTGAATACCCAATAGTGTCGTCACTTCTTTTAATTTCCTTAATGATAGGAGACCTTTCAGCATTTGAGCTTGAACTTTCACTTGCTCATTTAAGAAATACTCTTCAAAAATGCGGTTGACACGATATCGTATAACATGGTCAGGTTTTTTATCTCCATATGTGTGAGTGTCAACATTTTCTAACATCTCATTATCGATAGTGATTTCATCTGTACATATTCGAAAAAATAGTACATATTCAATAAATCACTAAATTAATAACTATGTCGATAAATATTA
Organism: Pinus albicaulis; assembly: GCA_034641835.2. Taxonomy (NCBI): domain Eukaryota; kingdom Viridiplantae; phylum Streptophyta; class Pinopsida; order Pinales; family Pinaceae; genus Pinus; species Pinus albicaulis. Next base: position 127,001 of record JAXQQM020078823.1, on the reverse strand, counting down.
GGAAAATTTTAAATATATCAATAGATCATAATATTTACATTTACATACCCGATTCAATTTCTGCTTGAGGTTGATTTTCTTCTTCAATATTTTGAGGAGTATCTCTGTCTGTTTACATTAAACAAAATATTTTTCAAACTAGTTCATTAAATAAAAATTAAGCTTCACATTTTACATTGGGAAAATTTTAAAAATATATTAATAGATCATAATATTTACATTTACATACCTGCTTCAATTTCTGCTTGAGGTTGATTTTCTTCTTCAATATTTTGAGGAATATCTCTGTCTGTTTACATTAAATAAAATATTTTTCAAACTAGTTCATCAAATAAAAATTAAGCTTCACATTTTACATTGGGAAAATTTTAAAAATATATCAATAGATCATAATATTTACATTTACATACCTACTTCAATTTCTGCCTGAGGTTGATTTTCCTCTTCAATATTTGAGAGGGCTTCTAACTTTCTTTTGCGAGATTGTCTCGTTTCTTCTCTACGTGCCTCAGGGTCTCTTTTTCGATCATATTTTCTCGCACAAGTTCTTCGATTTCCCATGATAATAGGATATGAAGTTAAAAAAATTTCCTTCAAAAAATTAGACAATAACTCAATTACAAAAAATATCACAAAAGATTTAATTTAAAAAAATTCAGTGTAAATTTTTTGTAAAAAATACATACTCCAATCCAAAACACACACTTTAAAAAATTCGAGAGAAAAATGTTTTATAAAAATGAAACGAAGCTCAAAAGATTTACTTCAACTCAAAACACATACATACCTTCAAGAAATGTCTTCCAAAAAAATTCTTGAAACCCAAAATTGTAAAATCAATTTGCTTCCAAGAAATGCTCTTAAACCCAAACTTTGAAGAAAAGTTTTTGAACCCAAACCAAGATCTTTGTAAAATGAGATGAAGTGTGCGAAATGTGCGAAAATTGTGAATCATTTCGCGGCAATTTATATTGACGCGAAATGTGTTTTAATAGGGGGCTCCGCAAAACTTTCGACGTGAGAGTTGCTGTACAATAGTTCGAGCCGAACTTGGACTAAAGTTAGGCAATTCATAATCACCAATTATGCAAAAAACAGGCTCTGAATACGGTTCTGCAAATTTGAACTGATTAAACTCCATGAAATATTGTTAATTAATTGTCGAAACCAAGACAAGCATTTTCGGAATTGAATCTACTTTCAGGAAATATAACTTTTATGGAATTTCATAAACGTTTATTAATTTTAATTATTTTTCTAATAAAATGGGTGCAAACATTTTCTGAGGGTCATGGTGATTCAGTGAAATCAAAATTTGTATCTCCCAAAATACATTGTAAAAAAAATTGAAAAAATTATGGGGCATTACATTGGTCCGTCGTCTCTAATGGGTAGCTTTTAGATTTTTAGTTTATAACTCATATGTTAAGAAATTTCTTGGGCGAAACATATCCAAAATCTTATGGATTTTTCATATTGGACCAGGTCAAAAAATTCTAGTAATTATGATATACATCCATTGGCTTTGTAAATATGAAGAAAACAAAGTAGACTTTGTCTAGATTGTTGTAACACATTTTTTTTTTTCAAAAACACAAATTTTCAATGAATACAACATTTCGTCATAACATGACTTCTTATGAATCCTTTGATTGTTAAGAAACACACACTCAAAGAAACGATAAGTTGACATATCAAATGTGCATAAAAAAATTTGAAAAAATAAGTAATAGAAAGCTAAAAAAAATTCTGACAACTTTTATTTTTATCGCAAAATGAAATTCTAAACAAAAAAATTGTTATAGTTTGCAGAAAGTTGAAGAACCAAAAAAAATGAAATTTTTTTCTCAAAAAAGGGCAAAAAGTGTAACTTGACTACATTTCTGCATTGTTAAATTGTTCATTGAGTTGAAATTTTTTTCCTCTCGACACTCATGTTAAGAAGCCATTTTGAAAACTACAGAGGTCAATAATTGGTAAGTCAAAGAGTTTCTCTTTGACTCAGTTAAATACAGTGAGGCTCATAGGTACAACACAAAATAACCAATTTTCCTGCTATGGTTGCAGGAGTATGGTCTGATGAACCTAACCTGCAACTTGGAGCAACTACCCAATTCCGAAAGTTGCTTTCAATTGATATTTACATCAAATATTATGTATTAATTGTCAATGAACTGCCATTTTATTTGTGTTTGTTTTGTCCATCACGTAGTTGACCGTTGGTTTTGTTTTTTTGACAGAGCGTAGTCCTCCTATAGAGGAAGTTATTGATGCAGCTGCTAGCCCAAGGGATTCTCTCAACCACCTATCAGCAAGGTTTCTAGGCACTTGGTTAGTTTGTATACCAATCAGTTTACCAGGGGCGTACCTGTTGAATTCTTAGTTGAAATAAGAGGAGGGGGGTGAATCAGTTCAATACATACATGAGCATTTTTCAATTTTTCATCAGCTTATTTATAGCTTACTTTTATAATCAACCTTAGTATATAAAATAGTCTTAATATGTTGCAGAAAGTATTAAATTAATGTGACATTAAACTTGCTTCATAGGCAGAGAAAACATTAATCGGTTTGGTAAATCATCATGTCTCCTTTGCATAGGCAACATGAATACAGAAATAACGAGATGGTGGAAGCCTGCAGGGCTTGTCTTGTTGTGATGCTAAGGAAAGCTCCAACTCCCTCTCACCACTATTTTTCTGCAAGCACCAACCTACAGGGGGCTCTAACCTCAATTCTACAAGTTACAACTTGCAAGGAAGCTCCAACTCCCTTCAATTTTCTGCAGGCACCAACCTACAGGAGGCTCCAACCTCAGTCAGCTACAACTGACAGCTATCAAGCTTCAACTTGATAGGGAAGCTCCAACTTCCTCAATTTTCACAAGAAATGTTTGCTGATTTACCTCATATATTAGCTCTGTTCTGTAGCATCTCTTTCAGCTCTTCTCTTCCTTATCTTCTCTGCCTCAATATTCTATATTTTTTCATTCTCTATCCTTACTCTCTAAAAAAAAAAAATTATTTTATGCATATCCAGTTGATATTATATATAGAGTTCCTCACATGACTATTTGTATTTCACAAGGAATTTGGAGTGAACAGTCCTGACTCTTTGGCTTTTGTCTTCTCATTCCTTTTCCAACTCATTTTTAAAATTATAACAATATGTACAAATTTCAATGTTACAATGGGATTTTTCTTTTTCCTTTGGACACTTGCCTTTGCATCACAAACAATATAAAACAAAATCATTTACATTCAATCACTATGAAAACTCCATCTCACTTATTCAGCCTCTCGGCTCGATGCGCATTTGTCTTTTCTTTGACTGTGTCTTTGTCCCTTTTGGCTCTGTTTGTTTCCTTATTCACTGTCACAGAGTAATGGCCATTTGTCATGCATATCTAACTATTCTTTTTATATCAGGCCAATTGATTCTCGGCATAATAATAAAATGACGTTTTGATATGTGCACTGCCGCGGTGTAACTACAACGCCTTTTATATATAACACAAGTTTAGCTCTCGGCATAATTATAATAACTTTTAACATACAAACTGCCTTTTTAATACAACTTAAATCAACTCTCGGCGTAATAGTAAAATCCTGTTTAACATATAAAATGCCCTTTCGGGCCCACCATCCAAACTTTTCTTATTCTCCATTGCGATGAGCCTCATCCAAATATTTCCGATTGCGATTAGGTATTTTGTGATAGTTACAATGCGATTAATCGCAATCGCAAATTTCAATATAATGCTCCGATGTTCTTCCCTTACTTCGATGCGATTGATACCTTTTCGATTGTTCCGATGCGATTGATCGCAATTGTATTCTTCGGATTGCAATTGGTACCTTTTCGATTGTTCCGATGCGATTGATCGCAATTGTATTCTTCCGATTGCGATTGGTACCTTTGCGATTGTTCTGATGCGATTGATCGCAATCGCATCCTTCAATGGTATGTTCCGTTGTTCTGCTTTAACTCTGATGCGATTGGCATACCTTTAAGCTGGACTTTAAACACACTTGAGTCACCGTGTATAGTGAATCGGGTCCGAAACTCAATCTCGATCGGAACTTTTCTTAACAAGTTCCGATGCCATAAGTCTCTCCAATGCGATTGGCATAACTTTAAGCCGGATTTTAAACACACTTGAGTAACCGTGTATAATGAATCGATTCCGGAACTCAATCGCGATCATAACTTTTCTTAACAAGTTCTGATGCCATAAGTCTATCTGATGCGATTATATGAGGGTCCCACAATATAAGATTCTGTTTGTATTTAAAACCAAACAAACCCTTTTGTATTCTTAATTTCTCATCCATATATATATATATATATGTGTGTGTGTGTGTGTGTGTGTGTGTGTGCCTTGTATTATCACCATTAGCACAAGATATTATGATGTATTCAATTCACGGGCCCACATATATTTGATAGACTTCACACCTTTAATTCATTTAAATACTAGCATGCCCCGAACATGTAAACACGTACGGGGATGCATTATATAATATTTCTTTACATATATATATATGTCAATATATTATAAATAACACACGAGATATATATATATATATATATATATATATATATATATATATATATATATATATATATATATATATATATATATATATAAAAACGAATTCAAAAGTCAGGCCATGTATTGAACAAAGGCGCTACCCTTTGTTTGATATATATGTATACTTTTCCAATGGTTTAAGACTAACATTGCTTGTTGGGCCCACGATGCATTGTACCCTGCCTTTATATATTGCGCACCATATAAATATCTATGGTTTGGACCTTTGCATATAAGGCGCAACATAAATGAGGCGCTGCATATATATAAGCTTTATGTTTCCGCTTTAATGTATCCTCCAGCTGGGTAATGATTCTCGGAATAAGTTTTATATATATCTTTCGACTTGGGTTATGATTCTCGGAATAATATATATCCACCCGCCTGGGTTACGATTCCCGGAATAATGTTTATATATATACTTTTCCGCTTGGGTTAAGGTTCCTAGAATATTATGTATCCTCCCGCCTGGGTTACGGTTCCTGGAATTGTGTTTATGTATCTTCCGGCTGGGGTAATGATTCATGGAATAACGGCTTTGTCTCTGCCTCTACCTTTCTGCGATAACGGCTCTGCCTCTGCCTCTGCCTTTGTCTTTTTGCTTCTGCCTTTGCTGTACCTCTGCTGCTCTGTAAATATTACCTTTTGTCTTCTACTATTGTTCTTTGCCTGTCTCTGCATCTGCTGCCTCCTTTGCCATCAATGACAATATTTCCAATAGTCTCCCCCTTTGGCATTGATGGCAATACACTCTCTCTGTGGCAATACACCTTCTCTGTTTGCCTGCTCTTCCTCCCCCTTTGACATCAATGGAAAGGGGTTGCAGATCTCGTAGAGTAGATTCTGTCCTTTAATCCTTTGATCCTGAGGACCTGTTTCATGCTTCCTTTGCTACCAGCAGATCTCCCCCTCGAATGATATTTTTGTTTCTGTTCTCCCCCTGAGACTGTGCTTTTTCTTCATATCAAAGAGTAGCATCTATAGATACTACCCCTAGTCTATTTCTCAAATATTCAAAAGGTTCTCTAGCAAGAGGTTTGGTAAATATATCTGATGTCTGTTATTTTGTTGGTACATACTCCATTTTTACTATCTTCTGAGCCACTTGTTCTTGGAGAAAATGATACTTGATTTGGATATATTTATTTTTTGAGTGAAGCACAGGATTTTTAGATATACTTATAGAACTTGTATTATCACATTTGATTGAGATAGGTTCATCAATGCTTACCTTCATGTCTTGGAGGGTTTGCTTCATCCACATAACTTGTGTACAACATGTTGTTGCTGCTATATATTCTACTTCTGCTTTAGAAAGAGAGATAGATGTTTGTTTCTTGCTTAACCATGCCACCAGACTTTCTCCTAAATAGAAAGCACCTCCACTTGTGCTTTTCCTGTCATCCACACAGCTGGCCCAATCTGCATCTGTGTATGCTGTCAAGGTGAAGCTTTTTCCTTTATGATACCAAAGTCCATACTGTGTTGTTCCTTGTAGATATCTCAATATTCTTTTGACTGCCAGAAGATGGTTTTGTTTAGGTGCTGCTTGATATCTAGCCACTAGTCCTACTGCTAGCATGATGTCTAGTCTTGATGCTGTCAGATACAATAGACTTCCCATCATGGATTTGTAGAGTTTTTTTATCTATATCAGCAAATCCATCATCAGCACACAACTTGCATCCCGTGATCATGGGAGTTGACACAGGTTTGTAGTCCTCCATTTTGAACTTTTTCAATATTTCTTTTAAGTATTTTTCCTGTGAGATGAATGTGCCTATGTTCTTTTGCTGAATTTGAAGTCCTAAGTAGAAACTGAGTTCTCCAATCATGGACATCTCAAACTTTGATTTCATCTCCTCAGCAAACCCTTTTTGCTAGTTCATCTCTGTTTCTTCCAAACATAATGTCATCAACATATACTACAACAATAAGGAGTTCATTTTCATGGGCTTTTATGTATATATTGCTGTCTAATCCACCTCTCTTAAAGCCTTGTTTTTGCAAATATTTATCCATTCTTGAGTACCAAGCACGAGGAGCCTGTTTTAGTCCATATAGAGCCTTCTTCAATCTGCACACATAGTATTCTTTGTCTGTTAAAGAGAAACCTTCTGGTTGTTCCATGTAGACTTCTTCTTCTAGATCTCCATTCAGAAAAGAAGATTTTACATCCATTTGATATACCTTGAAGTCTTGGTAGCATGCAAAGGCCAGAAACATTCTGATGGCTTCCATTCTAGCTATAGGATCAAATGTTTCATCGTAATAAAGTCCTTCGATTTGTGAATATCCTTTGCAGACAAGTTTGGCTTTATTCCTAATTACCTGTCCTTCCTCATTCATTTTATTTTTGAATACCCATTTTGAGCCTATGACATTTTTCTTAGTGGGTCTAGGAACTAGTTCCCAGGTATTGTTCATCTAAATTTGGTCCAAATATTCATTCATAGCATTCACCCAGTACTTGTCCTTGCTGGCTTCTTCAAATATCTTTGGCTCTATTTGTGATAACATGGCTATGTATACCTCTTTTGTCTGTTCAGTTAGCTGCCTTCTAGTTTGGACCCCTACTCTCTTGTCTCCAATGATCTGATCTTCAGGATGGTTCTTCTGAGTATATCTTGAGGGAGCTTTAGAACTCAGCTCTGTATCTTCTGTTGTCTTGCTTGTTTCCTCATCATCTTGGTTTTCTTCTTCATGGTTGTCTGATGGACTGCAACAGTATGTATCTCTTGTATTGTTTGGAAGTTCTTCATCAAATCTCATGTCAATGCTTTCTAATAATTTTAGAAGAGTCTTGTTGTAGCACCTGTACCCTTTACTTTTGGAAGCATATCCTAGAAAAATCCCTTCATCTGCTCTTGCATCAAATTTCCCAAGATTTTCATCATTATTCTTTATGTAAAACTTGCTTCCAAAGATTCTAAAATGTTTAATTGAAGTTGGTTTCCCATGACATAATTCATAGGGAGTCTTTTCACTGCTTGGCCTTAAGTGGGCTTTGTTTAGAATATGCACAACTGTGTGTACTGCTTCTGCCCAGAAGGTTTGAGGAATATTACTCTCTTGCATCATGGCTCTGGCTATTTGTCGTACAGATCTATTTTGTCTCTCTTCTACTCCATTCTGTTGAGGTGTCCCTGCAATAGTAAATTGTTGCTTTATTCCATGTTCATTGCATAGGTCTGCAAAGTCATAATCAGTGAATTCACCTCCTATGTCTGATCTGATGCATTTCAGCTTGCATCCTGTCTGATTTTATGCTAAAGCTTTGAATATTTTGAATTTTTCCAGAGCTTCCGATTTATTCTTGAGAAATGCAACCCATGTCATTCTAGAGAAATCATCTATTATCAGCATGAAGTAGGATTCTCCACTTGGTGTTTTAGTTATTTCAGGTCTGCACAGGTCCATGTGCACAAGTTGTAGAGGTCTTCTTGTTGATATCTCATCTTTGGCCTTGAAGGATGTGAGATTCTGTTTGCCTAACTAACATGATTTGCATATGGTATTAGAAGGCCTCTTTATTTCTGGCATGTCTCTGACAGCTTTCTTCTTGCTTAGTATGATGATGTGATCGAAGCTGAGATGTCCCAATATTTTATGCCATAACCATGACTCCTCAAGTTTGCTAAGATGACATGCTTCATCTTCCTCTTGCAAAATGTAAACATTACTCTCTGTTCGAACTCCTTTGAGCAGAGTCTTACCTGTGGTGCTTGATCTGACTTCACAATCTTGTGCTCTAAAAATAACTTCACAGCCTTTATCACACATTTGACTGACACTTAGCAAATTTGCTTTTAGCCCATCTACAAATAATACATCTTGGGCCTTTCCTCTGCCATTGTCTATGCTGACTGAGCCTTTTCCTTTTATTTTTCCTGATTTATCATTGCCAAAGGTAACATTGCGAGATTTCTTTTCATCAAGAGTTATAAACTTGCTTCTGTCTCCAGTCATGTGTTTTGAGCAGCCACTATCCAAATACCACTGGCTTTTCAGGTCTTGAGCAGTTAGAGCCAAGTCACATTTATTCACCTTCTTTATCCACTAGAGGCACCCTTTTGTTTGTTATCTTTCGTGAGGTGATGAACTACATCTTCTGAGAGGACGTTTGGAAGGCATATGTCCAACTTGATTGCATACACAACATTTGGTCATAATTTTTGCAAAATTGTGAGTATGAACAAAATTTCTTTGATTCATAAACCTCCTTGAGGTGTTGAACATAAATATTTGTCCATACTTTCTACACAATGATTTTATGGCCAAATTCCTTACAATAAAAATAGTAACCATAGAAACTATTTGCATACCTGATGTAAGGTTGTCTTTTCCATTTGTTTGCTTAAGGCAATCTCTTCAATGTTTGCATCTTTTGCTGGCTTGAATTACTCCTCCTTGCATGAAAATATGCAGCAATGTGTCCCAGCTTGTGGTAGACATAACAGGTGGCATTCTTCATAAGAGGGAAGAATCTCCTTTGATGGTTTCAAAATTTGACATACTCAGGGGTCTCAATTTTTATTACATTCTTTGCTTCTAGAGGTTTCTTCTGATCTCTGTCTTTCTCATTACAGGTTTCTTCTTTTGTAGGAATTTTTTGAGCTGCTTCATCGTTCTTCTTTGCTTTTACAAAAATAATCTCTCTATTTTCCTTTTCTTTGCTTTTACTTGATTCTCCTTCATAGCCTATTCCAGTTTTTATCATAGGAAATCTTTGAGCACCAAGAATTTCGTTCAACTTACTAGAGCTTGTTGTTTGAGAAGAGTTTATAACCACTTTCCTTTGAGAATTTTCTAATTTCTTCCTGAGACATACTACTTCTTCTTCCAACTTTTCTTGTTCTTGAGTTTTTTCCTTGATTTTCTTAAGTAACATGTCCTCTATCTTCTTG